>APFE030920105.1:119285-136629 GCA_000404065.3 Pinus taeda | reverse complement strand
AACTATCAGAGAGATGACACTAATCAAAATCCTAGAAGTTGACTCACCCACCTGCAAACATCTATATATGGATCCCTCATCCTAGAGATCCAGAGGCTGGAATTTTGTATCTTGTAAGAAAGTGTTGTTGGTTTCTCTATGGAACATCATAGTGTTGGTTGATCTAGATTTTCATGAGGTGAAGAGGGTTTTCATGCTGGAAGGATGGTGCTGGGTCAGATCAATGGGTTGTAATCCTCTCTTCTACTACTTCTATCAATAAGGCTATTTGAGTTTTCCTCCATATTCTTGTATATCTCTAAATCTTGTATTTATATATGCATTTGTATGGTTAATATATATCTAATCCTATATTGTTTATGATTATAGATCTCTATGCTTTGATGGTATTATGTTGCTTTGACTCTACAGGTGTTCGTTGAAGTGGGACAAGTGAGGAAGGAGTGGCAAAGATTCGTGAAAGGGGAGAGGAAACAAGCAAGGCGCCAAGCGAAAGACTAAGGTTGGTACTCTCTACTTCTCTATCATCTATTTCTCATAAAGGAAAACACAAGTGACTTTAGTTTGTTTGTTTCTAAGATAGCTACTCGTCTTAGTGGGGCTAGTAGCTCTGAATGGACACTAGTTTTCCCGATAACGCCCCCGGGGTCAGCTTTGTAAACAGTTTTGTATTACTATAAAGTCTCCACATTTTGAGAAGCAGAGCACACAAGTCGATAAGAGTCAAAGGGACTTTAGGAAGGTCAAAGCCCCTTAGTTTTTTATTATAAAAGTTGTTTTGCATCATCTGTACAGATCAAAAAATTATACAACTGATAGTACATTGTCCCTACACACTATTTTCAATTGGGTCTTTCTCAAAATCAACATGCATGAGTTTCTAATGAGGGAGTCTTCAATTAATTGGAGTAGCACTAGTTAATTCATTAGTGCACCAATTGACTATTAACTCTCTGTTAGTTCCACAAATAGTTTGGAATGAATTTAACTTAACATAACTTAATAAATTGAGTATCTAATTACAACTCACAATTAAACTCATACTAGACCCCTATAATATAGGGATAACATATACATGACTTCAGAAAGACTTCCTACTCGAAATTCCTAAGCTAATTAAGTTAATTAAACTTAAGTAACTATTTACAAGTTTCTATGAGAATATAATTTGATTTTAATTCTCAGTTTAATTCAAGGACAAATTAAACTAGAATTTCTAGACTCTATTTTTAACATTTCTTATTGTTATTTTTAACATAATTCCTTGGAGAAGTACATGCTTTAGGGATTATGGGTTAAGGGTACGGTTAGCTCTTTTGTAGTTGAGTTGAAATATTTATTCATTATCTTCAAGGACTCATTTATCCTATGTTAATTTTGAAGATCTCTTGTCTTGTTTCCCTTGATATACAATAGTCCTTGTATTTGTGATTAAAATCTTGCTCCATTTTAGCCCAAGTGGTGATGTTTCCTCCTTCCAAGCTCATGAACCAACACAAGGCTACATCCTTGAGGATCGAAGGGAACAACTTTAGCTTCTTCTCATCATAAGTGTAATCACAGTTTCTACAAAGCATAGAAAACTAGAACATGAATGTATCAGGGTCCTCAATAGGTAGGCCATGCAAGTGTGGGAGAGAGGTGGGGCTTATATTCTTCATTTTGTCTTCCCTATTAGTTTCTCTAATAGGAAGGAACTTACTCTTCCTAATTTCAATCATCTTTTGGGTAGGTGATGTAGGTTCTTCCTCCCCTACATGTTCTTAAAATATCTCTAGTTGGTCATGTTGATTGAAGGGGGCATCACCCAGTTTCAGAGCGTGCTACAAACCAACATAACCCTCAACCACTATCCCTTTAAGAAATGAACTGCAAGAAGATCACCATCTCACCTGAAGCAGTTATGGGAGGCTACAAAACCAAGCTTCCACAACCAGAGGGACATGTGTGTTGGTGTGTCTATGTATTTACTTATGTTTTCTACTTTCTTACAAGTTTGGATACATAAATAAATTCGTGTCGCTGATTAAATTTACAATTTTACCCTTATCACATCAAATAAAAGAAAGCAACATATGTTGGGACAGGGTCCCATGGGGTCAATTTTGTAAACAATTTTGTATTCTTGTAAATTCTCTGCATTTTGAGGAGCGAAGTGCACAGGTCGATAGGAGTCAAAGCTACTTTAGGAAGGTCAAAGCCCCTTAGTTTGTTAGGAGAAAAGTTGTTTTGTGACCCGCCGATGGTTCACGGACCATGGTATTGTCATAGAAGGAGATATAGAAAGAGTCATAGACGGTCACAGAACAGTTAGTCTTGGTAGGAAATAACATAGATAGACAAGTTTTGGGTCTGTTCTGCCCATTTTTTACTTCAGAAAAAGGGAAGGCTCTTGCAAGTTGAACTATGTGCATGGAGAACTTGGTCATTCTGCAGCCAAGTGCGTGGGCACCCATAGTTGTGTGCGAAGGGTGGAAAGAGTCTATAATTGAAGATCTAAGCATAATAAAGGTTATTTTGGAGCATTTCTGTGTATGTGTGTGTTATTATTTACTTCTAAATCTACTTCGTATTCACTCTTTTTACTTCATTTATCATGAAAAATACTTAATAGATGCACTGAAGTGGTAGATCTTCTTAATTATTTGATGTTATGAATGTTTTAAACAATTAGTGAAGAGTTTGGACATGTTATCTGTTAGTTACTAAAATTTCAGTTCTTCAAGGGGTAGGGTTTGTGAAGGTCAGAATAAAGCCCTAAATCTTCATAAAACACATCACATAGTCATTTGGATGTAGAAGCCTAGTTCTAGCATCCCCCCATACTTCCTCGGGTGAGGTTGTGGTCTGTGCTACATGGGTTGTTTCCAAAAGGGCCTGTAGTGTAGGGTTTTGTTGGTTATCATAACTAACTCTGAACCTGGGTCCAGCCCCCTCAAGCCAACAAATTGTTTTTTTGTCGTGGCCGAGATTTATTTTAGGAATATTTGATGATCCATAAGTGGATACTGACTAAGGAGATTGAAAAGTGGATCCATTGAAATCTACATCAGTTTATAGCCCAAGAAAACTAGAATCGCACATGTCAAAGGAAGAGTCCTTAAATAGATACTTGTATAAGGAAGACCACGAAATTTTCTTCTAAGATTTTCCATGTGAGTTATAAGAATGGTTGGATATATTGTCAGATGCTCAATGTACATGGAAGTTGGATAACCATATTGTGTGGATCCCAGAGCTAGCGAGGTGCTTGGATGGTTCAGAAAACAAGATCGCAAGGGCTGCCGATTATTGGACTAATAATATTTTGGGTGGATTCATTACTAAGTTTGTGATAGACATATATGTCAGTTATATCAAATTTGAATGCTAGTTTTTCAAAGGACCAAGAGGTAAGTATCTGAAGTTCGTAAAAACATGGATTAAAATGCCATTGTGTGTGAAAAAGGTTATGCAATTGAGTTTATGTTTAGTTGAGACTTGAAGGGAACTACGGGAAGTGGAAAGTCATTCAGAAGAGATCTTGATTCAAGTGCTGATTATAGTCCTTTGTTGGGATTGTTTGATAGTGATGAAGAAACTAATAGTTTGAAGATGCCTCAAGGTGCATAGAAAATGTTAAATCAGGGTATCATGAGAATACCACGTCCATCCACAACACCTATGCCATCACCTCCACCTCACACACCTACACCTACACCTCTGCCTCCACCTCCACCTCCATTATGTAATATGGAGAACACTAAGATGCCCATATTCAAGGGTTCGAGGATAAAAGACCATGAACAAGTCTAGTTTGTAGTAGATGTTGTGTGGAATTCATAGCAGATAATGGATGATGATATGAAGAAAGTGCGGCTAGTCACACCATTGAAAGATAGGGTGCTAAGCTAGTATATTAAGTATAGTATGACTCATCCAGTTGCGACCCTGAAGGATATGAAGGATGTGATAAATAATGAATTCAAGAAGCCTAAGCCGTAATCCTATTCAGTAACAGAGGTCAAAGAAATCTAGTAGAATGTTAATGATTCTGCATGGGATTTTGATCAAAGATTGAAATGTCTACTGCAACAGACTAATCTAAAAATCATAGCTGAACAACATAGGGATTGGTATATTGCTTCATTGTTACCTCATTTTAGATTGACATTGTCGTAGCAAAAGATTGGAATGCAGGCTGAGGCACTGGAGATTGCTATGAGGTTGTAAGCATCACCTATTCAGGATATGAATCTAGGAGTGCAACAGATTCAGTCGTAATTGGCTAGCCTGCATATGGAGTTTTAGAGTCTCAAAAAGGGAAAGGAAGTCGAGAATTAGACCCGTGCAGAATTTTGGTGTTTAAAATGCAAAGGCCATGGTCACGACAATGATCATTGCTTGGTGTATCGAAATTATCTAGTTGGGGGAGGTCTTGTCACCCTAAAGCTCGAAAGTACCATTGGGACGAGTACAGGTGTGGTACCACGATGTGCTATGTGCTAGATCATTGGAAAACATACGATGGACAATTGTCATTTACTACAAAAGTTTGTACGTACTTCCTCGTAGTTGTTTTGAAATTTCTGTAAATTTGTAGGTCACAATGAGTGCAATTGTTGGAGTTATGAATTAATGATGGACAAAACCCAAAAAAATAGAGTAACAATAGAGGCCCGTCGTCAGCAAGATCAAAGTACAACTGCAACATGTAGAGGATTCCATGGATGAGGAAGAGGATGAGGGGGAGGAGCTGGAATAGGTCGAGGCTAGATCATTTGTTACAATTGTGGAGAACCATGTCACTTTGCACGAGATTGTCATAATCCAATGCACCCCTCTTGTCAGTACTGCCAACAATTTGATCATGTCATAGAAGACTTTCTTGTGCTCATTGTGAAAATGCATGAAACAAAGACCCAAACTTAGTAGGCTACTCAAAACATCCATATGATGAGATCATAATCGCATGAAGATGGACCCAGTGTTAATATTGTTACACAGAGTGGTATATATACCGGGGAGGATAAAGGGAAACAACCGAAGGAGAATGTATGGGTACATAAGGCTATTAACAAGGAGGCTAGACTTGATTTGAATAAATCAATGGAAAATTTTATGGAGGTGAAGAGGAGCTTTGCAGAAACATGGGCTTCTACATTAAAGGCTTAGAGTACAAGAATGGAGAAGCCTGAAGTAGTTAGTACTGCGCAACATGTAGATCCATAATTGTTGTCATCTTTCTTATAGACCTACATGAAGCTCCTAAGGGAACAAAAATCATTAGAGGGACCACAAGAGTTAATAGATAACTATGCTGGAGAGGGCAAGCCACTGCTAGAATAGTGCATAGTGCATAATGTGACAAAGGTAAGAAAAGGATTGGTCACTAGATGAGATTGACTGCCTAGATTGGAGAATTTGAAATGGACCAAGTGATCATTTGGGATCTGATGCAAATTCTTTGTCAAAGAAAACCTAGGAAAGAATGGGAAGGCCAACACTACAGTGATCCCTAATCTAGATGAGAATGGTGAATCAACAAAATATTATTCCTATGGGGCGCCTACATGGAATAACTATGGATATTGAAGGGGTGTGCGCCATGGACGATTTTGAAGTGATCAAAATAGTAGAAAATAGTAACCCATACCCGATGCTGCTTGGTATCAATTGAGAATTTGATATGAATGCAGTCATCAACCTCAAGAAGCACAACATGAATTTTGAGAAGAAGTAACTATGGGTTATTGATCCATTAGACCCAACCAAAGGTGTGCGATATACTAAATCAATCCAGTATTATTATGAGGAGGACAATATTGAGAAAATCTATAAGCTTACTGTGTGTGATGAGGATTGGATCAACCCTACAGCGGATGGGAGAGTTACTTGGGAGAAGGACAGATCCTACAATCTAGATTCATATCAGGAGCTTGAGCACTAGTAGAATAGATTGCATGAGGTATCATCGTTGCGATTCAATAGGCTTACTAATTCACTCCTATGTATATCCACTAAGGTGCACAACTTACCGTATTATGATGGTTTAGAATATGTAAATTTATTTCTGGATAAATTTGAAAGGGATGTCCTAAAGAAACATTGGTTCTAGACATTAGACATCACGTTGAGTGGTACACCTGTCAGATGGTGAGGCACACATAAGAAAAAATTGTGGAAGGAATATCGATGGATGATGAAGTTGTAGTTTGGGTATGCAAAAACCAACATTGCAAAGAAATATTTAGGAAAGGAGGATCCACGTGATCATCTAGGTTGTTGGACAAAAGCATGGGGAGAAGAAACACAAATAGAATGGGTTCACATATTCTACCACATTTTGGATACTGTTATCACAAAACCTAACCCTGATAGGTTGCTGATTAGGAAGACCTTGAGTAATTGTTTCAAACCAACTTATGGCTGAGGCTTAGCCTCCTCAACCTGTGAGGGCTCTCTCACTAGGTTAAAGATTTTAGTAAAATATTAGATGGCTAACTCTATAAACAAATGAAGGAGTGTGAATGGATGAAACACAATAAGTAAACATACATTAGGCTTATGGAGTCAGAAAATGTTTAATATGACAACAATATTAGCTTAACATGGAAGTCAGGGCATTAGGAGTTCAATATATCAGTTAACACATAAGAACATGTAGGAAACACAGTCTACAGATGCATGAAGGAAGTTCGAGCATTGCCAATGAGTTCTAAGTAACATACATTCATACTACTACAAATGAGGAAATTAGAGACAATCATAAAAACAAGCAAGCATTGAACTCTTTCTGAATCTTGAGAAGTAAAGCCAAACTCTGTATTTCATAAAAACATAGTCTTCTACAATGACACAATATGAGTGTTTTTTCACAAAAAATTCCAACCCTTGGCGCATTACATTTCTTGTCATATATAGAGTTCATTACAATCTTGGAATCCTTCCTTCAACATGATGGGAATTCAAATTCACTTGACCTGACACCTATTGATCCTTAAACAAACTATTAATTACACCTAGCTATTAACTAGCAGTCCTAGATACCTAATACAACTAGGAGTGTAACTCCTTATTATGTTGGCAACAACATTAACTATGAATTAAATTTGATATTTTATAGCTTCTCCTTCTTAACTTCGACCTTGGTGATGTCCATAACCCTCTTGCTAGCCTTCAATAGCTTCTCCTTCATCTGCCCTGAAAACTAGGAGATTGTCCCCTGCTCTCTTCTGGCTGAAAAATAGGTGTTGGGACAGAGCTTTTTTCTCCTCATCAAAAATGTATTTTGGAAAACTGAAGGAGGCGTTTATATACCACTCTGCTTTGAAAAGCAACCTCTCTAGTTTTTTTGTAACACCTTTCCTACTGCCCAGAAATTGTCTTTGAATATCAAGTGTAAACTCGGAAATTCTGATTTCTGAAAAACCGCTCCTACAACAATTTCATAGCGCAATTTGAGTCATCAACTTCTCCCAGATCATAATGAATTTAAAGAAACTAAAAGATGTTTTTGTATATAGGTATGTTAGGAAGAAGAAAATCTTTCGGTTTTCCAAAATATGCCTTCAGTTGCTTAAGAGACCTCCTAGAAGTTGACTACTTAAAACAATTTTTCTGTTGAAAAAGGCTACTTCAGTGATTTCGTAGCGTAAAACTTTGTTCTTGCAAACATTTTTCATTTTGTGAATTTTTCCTTTACTTGGGCTTTAAACCTTCTCAAATGCCCTCCTCACATTCTCCAGTAGCATCCTCTTTCAAAAATATCCCCTTCTTTCCTTTGAAGATTGATCAAAAAGAGAAAAATTGCACCTACAAAGTTTCGTAGCGCATCCAATGCAAATTTTGGGTTTTGCGCTACGAAAACTCCTAACTACGAATCCCTAACTGCATAGCACATATAGTGCATTTTCTAAGTTTTTCACTATGAAAACTCCTATGCAATTTCATAGCGCATGTCAATTTTGAAACAACTTAGCACGACACTTTTGAAATAATGTGGAATCTATGATAGTAGAAATAAGGTTGTTGACCTTTATTTAATAATGGAAAAAATACTCCAACTCTATGATTTAGACTCTAAAACAAAAAAAACAAAAAATGACTTGACCATGTTTAACATAAAAAACTTTGGAACCACGTGGGCTATCCAAAATTTTAAAAACTTTTACATTGATAACAAATACTATCCTAATGAACTGGTATCTAGAGAGAGAATCGCGACACAGAACCGTGGAGTTGGATGTTTTGAAGGAAATTTTTCTATTAACTTTCAATTTTGAATATGGATTTGAGTGTATTGATGAAGCATTACAAGATATTGAAGTTGCAATATTTAGAATTCCTGAAGAACTTGTTGCGTGGGTACAACCAGACAAAGGTACATAGTTGCGCCACACTCTGGAATGCTACCATGTGACCACAAACAAAGGTGAGGAAGATCCTACAAATATCAGTATTTCTGAGTCAGAAGGACAATGCAAAGTTGTGGGGCCTAAGGTGGAAGTCCCTGACATCTAAAATCCCTTGAATATTAACCAGGTGAATATTGGGTCTGAAGCACAACTAAAGTTCGAAAACATAGCTGACTATTGGGACAAGGACACAATGGACAAAGTCGCAGAGTTATTATGGGAGTGTTAGGACTTGTTTCCCACAAAGTATTCTGATCTGAAGGGAATAGTAGGTGATCTAGGTGTCATGAAGACCACTCTAAACCTAGATGTGAAGCCATTGAAGCAGCACCCATATCAGTTGAATACTAGGTACAAGGAAAAAGTGCATGAAGAATTGGATAAGATGCTTGCAGTTGGGATTGTTGAGTATGTCGAGGAATCATATTGGGTTAGTCCTATGGTGTTTTAGGAAAAGAAGACGAAGGGTGAAATTCAGATCTGCGTAGATTTAATAAAGTTGAATGATGCTTGTGTCCATGATCCATTTCCTTCATATGCCATTCATAAATGAAGTATTATAGAATGTTGGAGGCTAGGAAGCATATTAATTTATCAATGTGTTCTCAGGGTATCATCATATCAAGATCACGCTAGAGGATCAGAGTAAGAATACCTTTGATATAGAATGGGGTTGTTTTCAAGATACAATTATGCCCTTCAAACTTAAGAATTCCCTTGTAATATTTTCTAGGGTGGTAGTTGTTGTTGGGCATGGGATCCTCCCCAAGGAAAGTTTCAGGGCTCAAAGCCCAAGTTTTGACCGAATTTTTTTGTAAAGTTCCACGAATTATAGGCACAGGGTGCGAAAAGTATGATAGAGTCATAGGGTTGTCCACCCTAGTTTTGTAATGTAATGTCAGCCTACCCATGGTCCGGAGACCATGGGATTGTATAAATAGAGCAAGGCTCTAAGTGTAAAAGATAGTGTAGTAGAGAGAAGCAAGAGTCTAAGTGACTACGTGGAGTGTTTCTTTGGGTCGTAGAGTAGGAGAAGGATCTGCAGCTGAGTGTGCAGAGGCTTAGTAGTCCAGAGCTGAGTGTGTAGGGTGGAGTTGAGTCTATAACTGAAGAAGGAATTAATAAAGAGAAGTTTTACATAATTCTGTGTATCTATTCTTGGGTTAATGCATGTTTGATATAATTTGCGAATATACTGTTTATTTACTACACACACCTGTATGAGTGGTTTATATTGTTAAGTATAAATTAAAGCATGCAAGTAGGCTAAGATAATCAACTAACATTGGAATACCAGTAAAGTCTTGGGTAATAACGTAGAAGCACAACATTCATCCCCTGAGTAGGGCTGCATATAAGTAGTATATCAGGCCAAAAAGTACAGGAAAGTGCATGAAGCAACCTGCACATAGGGTAAAACCGCAAACCACTTGAACTCATCAGACATCTCCAGGGTGCGGAAACTTGGTTCTAGCACCCTCCCATACTACTTCAGGTGAGACCCTAGTCTGCGCTGTGTGGACTATTGCCAAAAGGGCTAGTAGTATCAGGATTTTTTTAGCTAACTTAACTCTGAACCTTGGTTAGGCCCCAATGAGCCAACAAATGGTTTCATTGCTGGGATAGGGATCTGCATAAGAGATGTCTGATGTCGTATCACTGGAATTCGACAAAGAAAGGAATTGAAGAGTGGTTGGATAGGAATGTTCACGAGTTCGCGGCACAAGAAAATAGGAATATGCAATTATCGAAGGAAGAGTGGTTAGATTGCTACTTATATACGGAAATCCACAAAATTTTCTTTGCATCGTTCCCCTTTGAGTTGTACGAGTGGATCGTGAAGCTAGCAGACAGTCAAGTAAGGTGTAGGCTTGGAAAACCTATTGTGTGGACTCCAGAGTTGTTGTGTATATTAGAAGCATCAGAAGATAAGATCACACGTGCTATGGACCATTGGCTTGATCGAATTATAGGAGGGCTTATCACCAAGTTCGCTGTAGACACTTCAGTCAATTACAGTGAGGTGGAGCAATGCTTCCTCAAATGACATTGAGGTAAGTACATTAAATATTTAAACACTTTTATTAAGATGCTACTGTGTGAAAAGTGGGTTATGCGAATAAATTGATGTTTGTGGCTATGCGAAGTGGGAGGATCTACAAAAACGAAGGTAGTGTAGAACTAGAAACTATCCCTTTGATTTCACCTCCATAAGAAAGCGAGGAAGAGCTCTTGAAGGTTTCACCAAGAAGCGTGATCAGTTTGATAAGGTAGCGAATTCTGCGCATACCACTCCCACCTACACCACCACCAGTTTGACCATGTTCACCCCCATCTTCGCCCACACCACCTCCACCACTAACACAGTTCAATATGGCGAGCGCAATAAAATTATCAGTGTTCAAAGGAGTAGTGAATGAAGATCCATACCAATTTTGGTTCATGGTAAAGGCTATATGGGAAGCGTAGGGAGTCACAGATGACAATATAAAGAAAGAAATGTTGATCAGCACCTTGTCGGATCACGCACTAACATGGTACATTAAGCATTGCAATGATAGTCCAAACGAAGGGATTACAGATATCCAAGTTGTGCTAAACAGGGAATTTAGCAAGCCAAAATCAAAGATATTCGATTATCAAATTTAAGGAAATCACAATGCTTCCAGGCGAGACCCCCCGAGAGATAGATCAGGGACTGAAGGGTATGATTCATGAAGCCAACATGACCTTGACGGATGCGCAACACCGCACATGGTTTGTAGCGTCACTAATGCAGGGCCCTCGATCAAAATGCAGGGATGGTGTGCATTGGATTTTAGTGGCGCAGACGAGGTCAAGGTGGAATGGGACCATGAAGAGGTCGCGGACAACTAATTTTCTATAATTGCGGAGGGCCAGGGAATTATGCCCATGATTGTACAAATCTGACAAGAGGATCATGGCTATATTGTACCCATTTTAATCATGAGATAGAGGACTACCCCACACTGATAACAAGGTTGCATGATAAAGGAACACTCTAACCTTCCCTGACCCAGAACCTGCAAATGATGAGGTATGATCTGTGCGAGGAAGACCCGAATGTAAATATCGTACTCCAAAGTGGCATTATGGCAGGGGATGACAAAGGCAAGAAACTAGAAGAGAGTGCCTAGGTTTGCAAGGCTCCAACAAAGGAACCAGAATTTGATTTGGAGTGTGCTAAGGAGACATTCATGGAAGCTAAGAAGAGCTTCACGGAGGCCTCCACTTCAGGTAGTAAGGGGAAACTAGAACTAGAAATGGACCCATCAATTCTCACTAACTTTCTGGAGAAATGCATGAAACTGTTGTGCGACAGCAAAGTGGTGAGGCAGATGCAAGAACTCGTCACTAGATGTATTGGATCAGGAGAACCATACGTAGTCTAGATGCTCGAGAAGCACACAACGCGAATAGGAAGAGAGATGAGATTAATCGTGCAGATCAGGGAATATGAAATGGATCAAGTGATTTTGGATCTAGGATCAGACGTGAACGTCCTACCAAAGAAGACATGGGAACGCATGGGAAGGCCCACGTTGCAATGGTCTCCTATTCAATTGTGAATGGTGAACCAGCAAAAGATCCTACCTATGGGGAGATTGCAGGGAATAATGGTAGATATCAAAGGTGCGAGTGCACTTGAAGATTTAGAAGTGATAGAGATTGTTGATGAAAGAAATCCCTATCCTGCACTATTGGGAATAGATTGGGCCACTGACATGAATGGAGTGATAAATCTAAAGAAGCGTAAGATGATTTTTGAGAAAAATTCACTACGCATAGTGGAACCTTTAGACCCTATGGAAGGATCACACTACACAGAGCCAGTGCATGACTGTGAGAGTGATGACGATCTAGACTATATCTACAAGATAACTGTGTGGGAGGAGGATTAGGTGAATCCAACAGTAGATTGCAGGATTTCGTGGGAACGTGAAAGCTCCTGCACCTCAGATTCAGGCGAGGAGATAGAATGATGGCATAACTAGTTACATGAGGTAACCACGCTCAACTGCAACATGATGATAAAGTCACTGTGTTGTGAAGCAACAAAATCAAGAGATCTACCTATGTATGATGGGTTGATAGAAGTGGATGATTTCCTGAACAAATTTTGAAAGAGAAGTACTAGAACAGTAGCGTTTCGATGCTCTAAAATGGGCACTTTGCACTATGCCTAAAAGGTGGTGGGGTGCGCACCAGCAAAATTTTGAGGACTTTTGGGAATGCAGAAGAGTGATGTGGCTATGATTTGGGAAGCCTCAGATGTGGATAAAGGATGAGCATGATAGTTGAAACAGCCCGTGTGCCCACCTTTCCATATGGGTATAGACGTATGGTGTGCAACCTGCATAAGTGCACACCATCCTCGTGATAGGAAACACAACTGACAAGCAAGATTGGGCAAGATGATGGTGCGAATGATGAACAAGAAGTATGATAAGGCCAAGTGCACTAAATATTCTCTCCATGGAAGCTTTTGACAAAGTATGTGAAGTACTAAACGCGGTCCACCATGTGAAATGCACTGACTAGGACCTACGCATACTAGCAGTTCTATGGGATTATATGACCATGTTGAAATCCTAACTACACGGAAACTTCTGAAGTTGAAGTATGAAGAATATGTTGTAATTCCTCTGGAGCATGCAAAGCCTAGTCCGCACATAGTAGCACTCGTAGATACGATGGTTCGCAAAGCCCGGAAACAAGGGATCACATAGCTGCAAGAAACAAAACGCATGAGACTTGAGGAAGAAGTCCAACAGGGAAACCTTAGACTCCAAGAACTTGAAGAAGACAGGATACGGTTATGAAATAAAAGCATGATGGTGGACACGAAGTAAAGAAGATGGAGGACAAGATAAAGGAAGATATTCTCGCCGAAAAAACTAGGATGGTAAGGCAAGGTGCGTACGATCATACTGACAAGTTTGAGAACTATCACTGTGAATTTATTAGTCTGATGCCTCGGCTTGGACCTCATATTTCTAAGCATAGTGATCAGGGTAGCGCATTGCAAATGATGAAGCGCACGATGCTGACCATAACAATAAAAGGTTGGGATTCTCCAAGAACCATGACGGAGGATAGGATGGAAATCCACACGGGTGGTGTGGCCACTTGCTAGCTAGGGGAAGGACAGTCTTAGCACTCCAGGCAGATGGAAGGGAACACGAGACTATAAACTATTCTGTCTGTGAGCTGTGTGATATTAGAGATGCACGCAGAAGCAGATAGTTACAAGGTCCACGACCGCACACGGGGGGTTGCGCTGCGTTGTGAGTTGGCTAGAAAGTGACCATTGAAGTCACTATTCACGATGGGATGCTTGAGTTGAGGCCAAATGGAGTAGGCTGCAAACATTTCAGATGTAATTTATGGGAAAGATTTGAGAAAATCTGCCGCCAAGAAAGCATTAATGAACCCAAATTGGGGGGAATAGTCGAATTCAAAATCAAAAAGTGCTATAAAATACAAATGGCTACCCAGCAAACAAAACTTGGTCATTTTTGAATTAAGCGTTTGAGCAGATTCCTAAGTATTGTGTGTCGAGCATTGATTAAGCCCCTGAATTCGCGTGTGACAGATTTCAGCACAGATACAATGACATCAACTAAGGATGGTCTCGGGATAGAAGAGGTGACCACCGGTGAGCCTGTGTAGGCCCTAATTGTGGAGGATGTTATAGAAGGTGTCAAGATTGTGGCGGAGATCCAAAAATCACCGCGTACACCAAGACCCAAGAATGATAAACAAGCAATGGTTCCTGTATGCATGTCCGTGCAGAACCCGTTGTGCAACAAACTTTCAATGGATGGGAAAGGGAAAGTTCTCACTATAGAATAAGATGAGGAAGATGAAGATATGTAGGCCTTTATCATCAAAGAGGAAGAAGATGAAGGAATGGAGATGAATACTCAACCAACACACTCTGTGACAAAACTGCCCCACTCCTCCCATATGGCATTATGTTTGAAGGCACGCACCTGGGCCATGTGTCGACTATGAAATTTGAAGTTTGGACCTCGCTGACCGTGAGAAGTTACCTCACCCTGAGACTGGAAACCTCATGAAGTAGCACACCGTGGGGGTGGTAACAACATTAGAGCTGCGGAAGTGGCTACGCGGTCTAGAAAAGGTCGGGCTGTTGAACCTACTTTGGGTGTCGCATTTCCACCCCCCCCAATAACCATTTTCGTCATTAGGCAACTGCTCTACCTACTGCATGATGGGTATTTATTGCTGGAGGAGCCCATCCCCATTACGACAGACCTGACTCATCATGTTTTTGGCTTCCACACAAGGGAAAGGACCTCGCGATCATATCAAAAGGAAAGGGTAGTTATTTGGCCCTCATGTAGGCCATGAAGATGAAGTACAAGCTGGAAAAGAAGAAGAGGGGTTACGACATCCCCAACATCAAGGACAAAGCGGTACGCGCACTACGGAGAGCCGCGTGCTCCAAGTTCTTGGTGAGCATAAGATAAACATGGAACAACTCATCTTGCAATACGGCGAAGTGGTGTCACAAAATCAACAGCTGGTGCTGGTGATAAGTGACGCTTCCCGAAGCATCTTGGAGCTGGCTATCCCATCAGATCTACTAGTGGAGATGCGGATCCATAGGTTAGCAACAGGAGTCTACAAGGCTAAGGAAGAAATGACAAAGGTTCAGCGGGAGCTAAATCTTCATATCATCGAGTTGTGATTATAGGTGCAGCCATCCATTCCCCTGGAAGTTAGAGAATAGCATGTTAGCACTATCATAGCAGGATTGGAAGAGATTGGAGGTGCAGTACAAGACTGTACCAGCATGTTGGAAGAATCACTTGAGGTCCTCACAACTCTATAGGAGGACCCCAACATCCAGTGCTTAGAGACAGAGGTGTGAGAACTCCAACAACAATGATAATGCCTAAGGAACTATGTAGAGAGTGGTTCTCACCCTACGGCTTGCGAGGACGCAGCACGCTAAAGCACTGAAGGAATAGGTGGGCACGATGTAACACAAGGAGGAAGTTCTCAAAGCGCACGTCTAGCCTTGGATGGAAAATGCCTTCATCATCACGACAGACATCAAAGGCATGCTCGTGAAAATACAGGGAATGCACAAATTGATGCAGAGAAGCACCCTAGACACAGAGGTCTCAGAACAGCACATGTAGCAGATCCAACAAGCAGTAGCTCAGTGTGCTACTAACTCCACACAGTTGAAGAATAGTTGGAGGGACTCTACACCAAGATTGCTGCACTGACAGAGTGACTCGAGGGCGAGTCGTGATTTTTGTGTTGGGGGCATGTTGGGCATGGAATCCCCCCCAAGGCATGTTTTGGGACTCAAAGCCCAAGTTTTGACTGAATTTTGTTGTAAAGTTCTGCGAATTGCAAGCACAGGGTTCGAAAAGTATGATAGAGACACAAGGTTGTCTGCCCTAGTTTTGTAATGTAATGTCGGCCTACCCATGGTCTGTGGAGCATGGGATTGTATAAATAGAGTGAGGCTCTAAGTCTAAGAGATAGCGAAGTAATAGAGAGAAGCAAGAATCTAAGTGACTAAGTGGAGCGTGTCTTTGGGTCGTAGAGTAGGAGAAAGCTCTGCAGTTGAGTGCAGAGAGGCCTAGTAGTCCATAGCTGAGTGCGCAGACCCCTGCAGCTGACTGCGAAGGGTAGATTCAAGTCTGTAACCGAAGAAGGAATTAATAAAGAGAAGTTTTATCATAATCCTGTGTATCTATTCTTGGGTTAATGCATGTTTGATATAATTTGCGAATATACTATGTATTTATTGTGCACATCTGTATGAATGGTTTATATTGTTAATTATAACTTAAAGCATGCAGGTATGCTAAGACAATCAACTAACATTGGAATATCAGTAATGTCTTGGGTAATAACATAAAAACACAACATTCAACCCCTAAGTAGGGCTACGTGTAGGCAGTATATCGAGCCGCAAAGTATGGGAAAGTGTGCGAAGCAACCTATGCGTAGGGTCAAATTGCAGACCACCTGAACTCATCAGACATATCTAGGGTGTGGAAATCTGGTTCTAGCACCCTGCCATACTACTTCGGGTGAGACCTCAGTTTGCGCTCTGCGGACTATTGCCGAAAGGGCCCATAGTACACAATTTGTTTGGCTAACTTAACTCTAAACATGGGTCAAGCCCAAATAAGCCAATAGTTGCAGCTTTCAAGGAATGTATTCATATGTTTTTGGAGGTTTACTTTGATGACTAGACAATGTTTGGGTTAGTAAAGAAGCATGTTTCGAGTCTTCACCTCATGCGGGATACTTGTCGCAAATATCATATATCCTTAATCTGAAGAAATGCATATTTTTCATGCCATAGGGGATACTTTTGGGTCATGTTTTCTATAAGAAAGAGTTGATAGTAGACCCTACAAAAATTGCGATTATTATCAATTTGGATCCTCTAAGGAATGTCATACGGTTGTGAGCAACATTGGGCGACATAGGATACTATAGGAAGTTCATCAAAGCATATGCACATATCATTGCACGCATGGAGATATTACTGAAGCAGGATTTGACGTTTTACTGAGATGATGATTGCCAAAAGAGTTCGGATGTATGAAAGGAAAAAATGGTCGCAGTACCTATTCTAGTGTTCCCCAACTAGAAGAAGGGATTCCATGTACATGTAGATGCATCCTGCATAGCATTAGGAGTTGTGCTAACCCAACCAGGTGCAAGTGATATCGACCATCTAATAGCATTTGCGATTAGGAGTTTGCGGAAGGCAGAAAATAATTATTCAACTACAAAGTGTGAAGGATTGGAAATGGTGTATGTGTTCCAAAAGTTCAGGAACTACTTGTAAGGTGCACATTTCAAAATGTACACAGATCATTTCTCTTTGAAGTACCTAGTTAACAAGTCTATGTTTGGGGGGG
>APFE030920105.1:64407-118401 GCA_000404065.3 Pinus taeda | reverse complement strand
TACATTATGTCTCGGTTTGGCTGCCCTAAAATTTTGATGAGTGATAAGGGTTCATACTTATTGAACTAAACAATTTCTATCTTACTTGAAGAATTCTAGATGTATCATCAAAAAAATACGTTGTATCATCCACAAGTGAACGAAATAGTGGAAGCCTTTAACAAAATCCTGGAGAATTATTAACGAAGATTTGTAATGAAAATCAGAATGATTGGGATATGCGCATAACAATTGTTCTATGGGTGTATAGGACTACCTGTAAAAGGTTGACTAGACAAACACCATTTAGATGGGTTTATGGACAAGAAGTAAAAATGCTGATGGAGTACATCATGCCGAGTTTGCAGATTGTTGAAGTTACAGATATGGATGATCAGGATACCATGGAATAACACCTCGTGTAGATAATTGAGTTGGAAGAAGATTTCTTCTTGGCTAGTTTTCATCAGCAGGTGTAGAAGGAGCATGAAAATGCATGGCATGATCGCCACATTAAGCAATGTATCTTTAAAATTTTAGATTTAGTGCTACTATATGATAGTAAGTTGATGAAGTTTCTAGGGAAGCTCCTGATGAATTGGCTGGGGCAATATATTTTTAAGGAGATTACATATGGAGGTGATGTTCAGCTTGCCAATCTAAATGTGGAATTGTTTCTAGGAAAGGTCAATGGGAGCTAGTTAAAATTGTATAGTTGCAATCCCACCCTTGCGCAATGACTATATGGATGCGGGATAGTCTTAGTACTCTAGCGAGTTTCAAGGGAGTGTGGGAATATAAACTACACTTCCAGAAGGATAGTTTCACGAAGTGAATGGGTTGTGTGATGAATTGAGGGAAGGCGCAAAGGAGAGCTACGATGAAGGCGCTATGCTAGAATGGTAGGTCTCACGTAGCCTGGCCAAAAAGTGACTGTTGGAAGCACTGTAGATGATCCTCTAGAGATTTTTCCTTTAAAGGGAACGGAGGAAGAGAATTTAAGGAGCATATCTTTGGAAATATGTTGCCAAAAGCGCATTAATGATAGGAATTTGGAAGGAACAAATGCTTTTGAATTCAAACTAGGCTATAAATAGAGCATTCCACTCTACACTCAAACACTTCTCTTCCTGAGAAATTACCTTGAGCTTTGTGCTTTATTTTGTGCTAAGGTAACTGTTATATGTCTATAGAAGATTTGAAAATACTTCGAGAGAATATTTCATAGCCATGGTTCGGGAATATAACTAATTGGCAGCATGAAAAGATTCCTAGAGAGAATGATTGAAACTTGACTTGAGCCGACCAAACCTGTGCCTATAAATTTTCCTACCATAGTGCCTAGTTTTCCGAGACCCAAACCATCTACCTCCGTGGAAGGATAAAAGAAGCAGAAGAGGACCCAGCAAGCATCATTGCAACAATCACTGTGAAACAATCTAATGGAGATTAGACAAAAGGGGAATATGTATAAAACCAAGTATCCGACGGAACCCCTGGACTTAGATGAAGAAGATATCACCATTGGGATTAAATATATTGATGACGATGAAGCCAAGCTAATTACTCGGCTACCGCCTTATATACCACCCAGGAAATCCATAGCCAAGGTTATTAAACACCCAAATTCGGTGAAGTACATGGTCTCCACAACATTTTCGCTCGAGAATGTACCTTTTGAGGGAAATATGCTAGCCCAAGTATCATATTTGAATATGGAGGACTCAGACTTCGGGGATCACACAAAGTTCTTGCAGTTGGAACTAAGAAAATACCTAAATAAGGTATACCATGAAGAATTAGATGTTACGCAACTTGAGCCAATGAAATGGGAGGTCGTAGTTGAATGTGTGGGGCTACTCAATATGTTGTGGGTGTCAAATTTCAGACACACACAATTAATACTATTTGTGTATGTCAATTATTGATGCTAGCTCATGATGGGTGCCTTTGGCTAGGAGGGACCATCCTAATCATTGATATGTTAATTTGCCACATCACATTGTTGGCATATCAAGGAGTGGACCCTACGGTTGCTTTTATGGGGAAATCAGAGGATAAAAATTTGGTAGACTAGATGAAGAGTGAATTCAAACTGGTGATGAAGTCACATGGATATGTGATTAGTTCCATATCAGATGGAGCGGTGCAGTTTTTTGCACAAATATTGGTTGGTAAGATCATGAGGAAGTGTTGCAATGACAAAAGTGTTGGCACCAATGGTATATGTCGTTGTGAAATGCACTAAAGGAGTCTAATGTAATTGGGCTCACTACCTATGTCATGAGTTCCTAGAGGATCGCAGAGAGTCCCAAGATGAGGGCAAAACATTCCACTATGTGTGGCTACTTATTTTTATCGTGCTAGTTGCATGGAGGACACCAGAGGAAAGCCAGTTCCCGCAGCATGATGTAGACCTCTGCAAAGCTGCGAAGTTCATCTCGATGTGGTGACAAAGGTCCCTGAGTGCGTCATGGAGACCAAAATATTTTGGGTCCTATTTGAATTGGAGTTGAGGATGGTGATTAACCAATGGCAAGGTTATCACTAAGCTTGCATGCCCAATATACGAATGTTGCCAATTTCAAGGAAGATTTTCATAATCTATCTATCTTCACGAAGAAAGATGACATGGGAACATGGCATAAGTTGCCATACTTGGTTGCCAAAGATGACATTTTGGTGGTCGTCAGTAAGTGCTCGATCGACAGTCTTATCCCATCAGATGCAGGTGTAGGAACCATCAAGGCTGCTGGAGGTGAAATAGAGAAAACTATAGCTACAACAGTAGCGACAAAAGGGAGGAAGAAGGAAGCACATAAGGCTTATGTGAAGGAAAAGGACATGTCAAGGGAAAAGCCTTCGCAACAAAAGGAGGCTTCTTCAAAAGAGAGGGAAGAACCAAAAGAGAAGGTCTCTGCCAAAGAGATAGAAGCACCAAAAGAGAAATTTTCCACCACGTCGTAGACCACTATTGACCTCAGTGAATCTGAAACAGAATGCACCAATGTAGAGGGTGAAATAAAGGGTGAAGAGGAAGGGGGCACAAACTTGGATCTCCCCTTCATTGTCAAAAAGAGGTAGAAGTAGATTTCCACAGGGTCGTGCAAGAAGCAGAAGTCTGACAAGTCTGCAAGTGTGAAACCATTGGTCCTCATAGGTTGGTACCTCAACGAGATCAGCGATGTGGTCCATGAAACCACGAAAACAATTTGGGGCCACATAGAAAACTAGTACAATTAAACATTGGACAAGATACAATATGGCCTAAGGGAATTGCAAGTCCAAACATGGGTTATTCAAGCGAGTGTTGGAAAAGTGAGCCTAAAGAAAGAAAGCCTGACATAAGTGAGTTGGTTAGCCTTAGCAGCAAATATCACCACATACCTCCACACAGTGTAGTTATTATAGGGATTGCTACAAGTTGAGACTTCAGAAGATAGGGCATGCATATTTCATCTGAAGGATTTGAGTATGAACCTTGCAGCGCTCCCTATTTAAACACTACACGAGCTACATCAAGGGGTATCAGATGAGCTCAGGGTTTAAGAAAAATGAGCATTATCAGTCATCAGCGAAGTAAAGACCAATAACTAGCATATGATCAAGGAAAAGGTATCAGCCCTTAAGGAATGTGAAGAATTTATTGCGCGTAATAAGGAACTAGAAGCAACAATAGCATAGGCCTGTAGTGAGCTTCCCGAGCTCCAGATTCCAGTAGAGGTGGCCTCTACAAAAAAGATACAGAAGGTAGATGTCATGGTAAAATAATCGAAGGGGGAGATTAGTAAACTTCATTTTGAGCTATAACTGTAGATATATGAGCTTCAACTTATCTCGTAACCAACCACTCCTTTGGATGTAAAAGAGCAGCATGATGCTACTATTAAGGAAGAAATGACTACACTAGAAGCTGCAATTAGAGATTGCACCCAGTTCTTTGAATAGGTCATGGAATTGTGGACCTCACTGCAGGAGCATCCCACTTTGTAGAAATTGAATTAGATATCCGAGAAAAGAAAAGGAAGTTCAATGAGATGAGAGATACTGTGTGGACCTTCGCACCAGTGCAAAGGTTCACCAGACTACAGGGGGGAAATTTCATCCAAACTAATATCAATGAGCTACGTTGGAAGGCATCCATCATATGTTCAAGGATCTAGCCCTAGGTAGATGAGTCTAGCCCGTTGACACATACAGTAAAGAGAAAGCTAAAGGCTATGTAATAGACACAGAGAACCATCAGCCTTGTAGTCGAAGGTCCAACTATAGAAAAATTGGTTGAGGAAGTTCGTCAGACTACTGCATAGGGAATAATAGATATTCAAATATTCAAGACATAGTTCAATAGTCTATTGGAAAAGATCGAGGCAACACCAGTAGGGTGACTCAGGATGAGTCACGACTTTGTTTTGGGGGCCTGTTGGGACAGGATCCTTTGGGGTCAATTTTGTAAAGATTTTTGTATTATTGTAAAGTCTTCACATTTTTAGGAGCAGAGCACGTAGGTTGATAGGAGTAAAAGGGGGTTTAATAAGGTAAAATCCCCTTATTTTGTTAGGAGAAAAGTTATTTTGTGACTCACCCATGGTTCGCAGACCATGGTACTGTAATAGAATAAGATATAAAAGGAATCATAGAGGGTCATAGAAAAGTCAGTCTAGGTAGTGAAGAACATAGGTAAGCAAGCTTTTCATCTATATTGCCCATTCTATACTTGGGTGAGGGGGACGACTGTTGTAGCTATGTGCACAAAGACCTTGGTAAGT
The DNA here is from genome assembly GCA_000404065.3 of Pinus taeda. Classification (NCBI taxonomy): domain Eukaryota; kingdom Viridiplantae; phylum Streptophyta; class Pinopsida; order Pinales; family Pinaceae; genus Pinus; species Pinus taeda. The sequence continues at coordinate 113,653 of APFE030920105.1, read as the reverse complement.
CTACAACTCAGTGTGCGAGCCCCTGTAGCTGTGTGAATAGGGTGAAAAGAGTCTGTAATTGAATATATAAGCATAATAAAGGCTATTTTGGAGCATTATCTATTTATCTATGTGTTATTGTTTACCTCTAAATATACTATGTATTCACTATGTTTACTACATTTATCGTGAAAAGTACTTAATATATTTGCTTAATTACTTGATGTTATGAATGTTTAGAAGAATTAGCAAAGACCTTGGACCTGTTATATGTTAGTTAGTGAAATTTCTAGGTTTCAAGGGTTAGGAATCGTGAAAGTGGGAATAAAACCCTAGATCTGTAGAACACACATCACGTAGTCCTTCGGATGTAGAAACCTGGTTCTAGCATCCTCCCATACTGCCTTGGGTGAGAATTTAGCCTCCGCTATGTGGATTATTGTTGAAAGGGCTAATAATGTACGGTGTTGTTGGTTAGAATAACTAACTCTAAACCTGGGTCCAAGACCCCTCAAGCCAATAATATAACATGTATTCTTTCACACAATTCATTAAAAAGCATGCATAATGACAATAACAACAACAAAGAATGAACATAGACAGATACACAATACTTCGCCAAAAATTCTTCTTTATTAATAATGATATTCAATACATGTTATTCTTTGACCTGCATAGCCAGTTGTAGATGGTCTGTGCACTCAGCTGCAGACTCTTCCAAGTCTTCGTGCACTCAACTGCGGAGCCTTCCCAAAAACTACAAATCATAGATGCAGATACATAGATTCAAGTCACTTATGATGACCTTATTCAATTAAAAGGTATGGAATCTCCTTTTATACATTACATCATGAAAAAAACCATGGTCCACATAACATGGATCCAACAAAACAATGACTAATACACAAAACCCATTACAAAATAAGGGGCTTTGAACTGCCCTAAAACCCCTAAAACCCCTAAAAAATCACGTGATGAATAAAACTTCATCGGCTCCACATGCTCCACTCCTTAAAATGCAGTCTTTGACCCAAAACATAGACCAAGTTGGATTGCACACAATGGGCCCCCAACGCTCACCCATGACTCATCCCAAGTCACTCAAATTCAATTCCCTTGATCTTCTATACAATTTTGTTGTATACTACATTATACTGTTGGATTGTTTCTGCCATTTGTTTCTTATGCATGTGTTTTTCCTCTAGAAATGCTTCTGTGGTTGGGCCAGTAGCATTTTGTAGTATCTTTGCCTCCATTTTCTCCAATTCTTTAAGCATATCATCCACTTCCTTAGACAAATTAAGTTTCTCATCTTACCATGATTGAGTCCTTTCTTGTAATATCTCCTCCTTCCTTTGAATATCATCTATCTTATTTTGAAGGTTCTTCCCTTCAATAATGCTAGCAAGTCTCTACAAGACTAAATGTATTTATAGACGCCAGGATCTCATTGCACTGCTTCTACTTCTCCTGTAATTCTTCCTCAATTTTTAGGATGTTTGGATCCTCCTACAGTGAGGTCCAAATATGCATCGTGTCATCCAACAACTTCCCACAGTCTACCACTTTGTTAAAGATGCCTTTCAACGCTGCATTTAAATATATTTGTCTCTTCTCCCATACTTTTGGTGGTGTGGTTTCCATTTTCAACTCTGATATATAAACTTCATAGTCAACTTTGAGCTTCACCAATTCATTCTTCGATTCCTTGATCACAAGGGTGAGCTTCACAACTTTTGTTGTCGGTGGTTCCTTTTCACTGATATTCACATCCGGGATTGTGCTACAATTCTCTTGGATGGATTTTTCCAACTGATCTTGTCACCTAATTTCATCATCTATGTGCTTAGCCACCTCCTCAAGCTACTTCTTCAGTGCATCTTTAACCTTTTTCATCTTCATTATCATCACCGAGGTTCGTTTCTCGCACTCCTTTAGCTCATTTGTTAGACTTTAATGGATTTAGTTCAGCATCTAAATTGGCAGTGGGGGAATATTTATGTTGTCATTATTCCATAATTTAGCTCACTCTTTTTCCTCCGATGAGTACCAATGAATTGCTCCAACTCACACCTGCACAATTATAATGCCAAATTGTGTTTATATCCTTTTCTCTCCCTGTAGTGACTAAGTTTTGGGTTCAATTTGTTTTGCTACTCACCTCAATGCCTTCAGGTCCACGATGCCTTTATGTAATTCAATCAATATCGTTCTATATTGATCATAAATTCTATCATAGGTCTCCCTCATGATCTCCTATACCTTCTCTCTGATCTCATTGATGTCCCCATTAGTGAGGAAAAACATTTCTATGCACTTGGGATTAACTTCCTTCTACCTTTTCCTCTTGACTGTTGCAGTTGTGTCTCTCCTTATCAAAATGAAAAGTGACTCCTCTCATACTCTTGCATCACTGAGGGGTTCCTCATGTTCCTGCAACTCTATTTCCACCTCTACATCCTTTCCACTTATACCTACATCCTGCAAGGTACCCTTCTTTATTTCAATAGCTCCACCAAGTGGAGTCATCCATTCTTCCAGCCATTATTGTACAATGGCGATCAAATTGTCTTCAGTCACTAAGTATGACATTTGGTGCCATGTCTCAATTGGGTCCTTTGTTGTGCTCACATAAGCTCTGTGGAAGTTTGCTTTGAATTCTGCAATGTGACAATACTTCTTGTACAAACTAGGTGACAACCTTGGATGTTGATTCACTGCCATGCGTAGATCCATTGCCATCACCACAAAGAAAATTATATTTTATGTTGTATGTGTTGGCTCCTTAGTAAACCAGAGGGAGATATACCTCACTGCCTCACAAACATCTACCTTGACAAATGGAAACTGCGAGTCTTCTAGTTCTTTCCATGTGATCAGCACCATGAGTATTAATATTCAATCATAGTGGAATTGATTCCCTTAGTCCTATGATTCCCTACAGTCTATAAAAAATTCTTCACACACATATGCAACCAAATTAAACTGCACTCCTACACTCCACTATGCAACAGAAGATACTACCACTGCAAGCACCTAATTGGTCCTGCACTTCCTCATTATCTTTCCCGCCAAGATGTGCATGGTAAAACACACTCCTTGGTCATCAATGGAGTTGATGTTATATCCTCCACAACTTCTTTACTAAGCCAAAATTTTCCTTCATCATTTGTGTCATCTCCTTATCCTTATTCTTGCCCACAACCTCTTATGTGGGTGTTATAGACATATTTGGGCACTTAAACCCCAATCATATATGTTGATAAACCAAGGACTCTTTAACCCCTAAAAGTGTTGTTTCATACCCTAAAGGATCATAGTCAACTGATTACATCATTCCCCAGAAGTTTCACCTGAAAAACCACTTAGAACTAGCCAAAACTAGACCATACTAACTGCTCCACTGTCAAGGTGTGATGCATACTAGCTCCTACACTAGCCAGGTGAAATGCATACTGAAGAGGCCTTCTGTAGGGTGCGATGAGTGAGAATGGACAAATGGCTGAGACAGTTTGCTAAGTGGATGCTCATGGAATCTTCTAGAAACTTCTCCTATGACACTTGCCTCTCTGAATTTGCCTAGGGATGAGTAAGATATGAACGAAATATCCAAATGGAACCAAGAACTATGAGTTGAATGACACTAATCAGAAACCTAGAGATGAATCACACCCTTGCAGACATCTATAAATGGATCCCTCATCTGAGAGATCTAGAGGCTATAGTTTTGTAATTTGTAAGGAAGTGTTGTTGGTTTATCTTTGAGAAGAGACATTTTATTGTTAAGTGATCTTGCCTTTAATGAGGTGAAGAGGGCTTTGATGATGGGAGGATGATGCTAGATCAGACTGCTGGGTTGTAATTATCCCTTCTATTTTAATAAAGTTCTTTGAGTTTTCCTCCATACAATCGTGTATTTGTGAATCTTGTTATTTGTGAATGCAATTGTATGTTCAATCTAATTCTAATTATGCATTGTTTATGATATTATAGATCAATATGCTTTGATGGTGTTTTGTTACTTTGTCTCTACAGGTATTCTCTAAGCGGGACAAGTAGGAGAGGAGTTGCAAGCTCTATCAAGGGAGAGAGAAATCAAGCAAGGAGTCAAGCGTAAGATCCAGGTTGGTCCCTTTGCTTCTATATTATCTATCATACATAAAGGAAATCGCAAAGTGCTTTGATTGTTTGTTTCTAAGATGGCTACCAATCTTAGTGGGACTAGTAGATCGAAAGGACACTAATTTTCCTGGAAACAAAATGGTGACTCCACTGGGGAGTGAATAGTTTGTTTGTTTGTTATTGTTGTTTGCTTTATAAACTACAAACAGAGCTTGAAGTTAGCCATATAGCCTTCGAACTTCTCTTGCTATGCAATTACAAAGTAGATGAATGCTGCTTTAGTCAATCTCCAGGTTAGTTTATGAATTGAAAATCTGACTTATAAGCATTCCAAATTCCCTTGTGGTAGCTCAATAATCTCCTAAGATCATACACCTGTACTTTGTTCTTTACTGTCCATGATAGCTCAACCTAAATCACTGAACTCGGCTGCAAATTTGAGCAAAAACCCACCTCAGTTTCGCTCCATGACCCATCGCACTATCTATCACTGGAAGCCAGTATGCATCGCACCTACCATGTGTAGCAGGTGAGATGCATCCCTGTTTCTGTGAAGCATAGGTGTGATTACTGAGTAATACTATTTTTCTCTTTGAAATTTGGGTTTCTTCTCCTTGTTTTCATCTCTATTCACTAGTTTTGCTACTTATGATCAGTATCTCATTACTAAAGCTTCCTTCCATTACATAGTTCAGCCTCCATTGATTAGGATTAGTAAATGATTTTATGTATTTGTACGTAATTTTTGATCCTTTGTTAAGAAGTAGCTTAATCGAACTATCGTTTTGATGCAAAAAAGTGTCGTAACTGTCATTTTGAGTCAAAAAGAAGAGTGTCATAAAGTCTTCCTCCTCTAGATAGTTGATTATACTTTTTGTCGTGTATTTTATTTGAATTGTTAATGTTTGAAGTGTTGAAAGCAGTTTTCTATTCGATATCAAAGAGTGTCGTTTAGTCTTCCTTTCATTTTGAAAAGAAATTTTCGAAATGTCTCTTTGAAGAAAATATTTCAGATCTATACTTAGTCTTCCCTTTTTGGCATTCTTCACATTAAAGGGGACAAAAAACAAATACATGCATTTGCATTTAGAATGTGTGCGAAAGATGATTTAGGAAAAGTGCATTTATTGTGTGCTCTTTGCTCTTTGTTGAAAGAATCGTAATATTCTTTCCTTAGTAGCTAAGATTTTCATTGCTAAAATAAAACAACGATTGTTTATCATTTTAGATTGCATATTTAGGAATTTTACATCTACATCATGTGGTGAACCTTGAAAGACAAAATTCTAAACAAGATCAACTCTAAAATAAATCTCAATGAACTTAACAATGCTTTGGAACCTATTGCAACACATCTAGAGTTCTAGGCTAGAGACGTGTCCTAGCGTCATAAAATCTAGTAACTATCATTTTCATTGAAGGTTGGGTGATTCCTCCTCTTTGATACGATAAGTGCTAGTACGGACTTGTGCTCTCCATACCGTCGAGTATATATTGGGAGACCACAATAGGTTGATATCCTTTATCCATAGGAAGCTGTGTCTGCCGCCCTATCGATCGTAATGCACTAAACACAGCATTCAGGAAGATTGACTGCCATACATAAGTCCTTGGTAATTTGTCTTTAATCTACTACCAAGGTGTATTTTTTTAGTTTTGCGATTGGTTTGGTAATCCCTCTGTCTAAATTTCTAGAGTAGTCACTTTCATTCCTTTTCGACTCCTTAAAAGAAAAGGTCCATTTGAGAACTTGTCACTTCAGGCTCATTAAAAATCGAAGGTGACTAGAGTCATCTTTAGATTTTTCTCGACTCTTAAAAATTGAAAAATCAAAGTTGTGTCAAAGCGTCATTAAAATTTATTTAATTCGAAATAACATCCATGTTGCTTCATTGATCTTAGGTTGAGATAATGGAGTCCACGAATCAAGGAATCCCTCTTGAGGGGAATACTAGTCCATTTTCTTCTTGGGGAAATATTGGTGCTTTGTATATAGCCACATTGCCCCTTCCAGAAATCACAATTGGTCTGCCAGTATGGCTATTCTCAACCTCTTTCGTTCAAAATATTGTAATTCCTCAGCAATCAAATCAACAACGAGTTGATACCGAAAGTGACCTTTCACATTCTACTTCATTTGTTTCTCCCTCCCCTTCTTCCTCTTTCCTTGGTGAAAATAATGATACTAGTAACCAAGTGGCTGAGAAGAAGAATAAAGGGAATGAGAAGAAGAAAAGGAAGTCAGTTAAGCAAGGGGGCAACAATGAATCATGTGGTGAAAATCCACACATTAAATATCCTAAATATCATTGTCTAATTTGCAAAGGAAACCATTTTCGTCGAGATTGTCCTTGCATTCCGCAGATCTTGAGAGAATGGTCTCCCCATTTGCACCGTCTACTGTCATCAACCTTGGGTGATCAAGTTGACAACACACCATAAACTAGTGAAAATGAAGTTCCTGGACAGAAAGTAAAGGTCAAAATTCCATCTCAATTATGCAAAGGAGACTATCACCTTCCCCGTTGTCCTTTCTTGGATGAGGCCAGAAGAGTCTTGTGTAATCGCCCTGCTTCACCCAGTGACTTCCACCTGGATACAAGAAACTCTCACCAAGTCCTTCACTAGTTGAAAATATGATTGACATAACTCAACCATAGGTCGAAACGCCTATCATTGAGAGTAAACCTTTTGAGTCCATATTGGACCAAAGCCCATAGGTCGAAATGGCAGTCGACCCAGTCTTGCCTTCAGAAGGTCCACCTTTAGATGATGCAATTTCCAAAGAGAATGAGAACAATACCATTCAAATTATTTTTGTTAATTTAAAGTCTCATGAACTTGTGGGCAATCCGCCCGTTCCTTTACAACAGGAGGAAAATTCCCCAATTCAAGGGGTTCATCTAGTTGTTTATCAGGTACCCCCTCCAAGCAGTCTAGTTGTTTCCTTCGATTGGAATCAACTAGAAAGACCCCACCTTCCATCTAATGTACCATTTTGGATCATAGTACAAGTTTACAAAATGATCATGTCTGGCACTATCATAGATGAAGGGGCTTCAGTGAGTATCCTTTCCTCAACTGCTTGGAAAGTGCTTGGTTCACCATCGCTTATGCCTTTGACACAAAACTTGTCAGGCTTTAACAAAGGAAATAATCGACCATTAGGGATCCTTCTGAAGTTGCTGATAACTTTGAAATGGAAAACTATTCACTTGAACGTGATGGTAGTCCAAGGACCATTAGATTACAATCTACTCCTTGGGCATGACTATGTTTATAGCATGGAAGCTATTGTTTCCACACCCTTTCGAGTGATCTGTTTCCCACATGAAGGCAAAATGGTCCAGCTTATCAACCAGCTTTCATTTCTCAGTTCGAACATAGTTCCAAGTCAAACATCATCCCTAAATGGTCTCTTTGCATCAAGAGTTCCTCTTCAACCTTCATTCCATTTACCTGATTGCGACGAGTAGTTTGGTGAATGTAACAAAGTTTAGGGGGCATGCACCCTTGTCCATCCAGACGAACCCAAGTGAAAAGATAAGGATTCCCTATAGATTATGTGATTGAAAGTGTAATCTCACACCATTCACTTTTGTCCACTCATTCCGGGGACAAAGCCAAGGAAGTGTTTTGGTCTAATCGTTGATAGAAACAATCCTGCCTAACCGTAGTGACTTCCATATGGTTACCTAGAGACTCTCCTTTTCTAGATGTCTGGGGGCATGCAAACCTTTTTATGCAAGCAAAAAACAACCAATTTCATTTTTTAGATTTTTAGATTTTTAGTTCCAACTTCTTAGGTTAATTGGTCTAGCAATGTTCGCACTGTAGATGGACCAAAGGAAAGGTTTTGTCTAGGCAGAAGATAAAACCATCCTACCTAACCTCAGTAGTTCCTTAGTTCTTTAGTGTTTTTAGCTTTGTAGTTTGGTAATTTCTAGCCTACATAAAAAGGCAATGATCATATGTTATCATAGAGTTCAAGCTCACTAAAAAATGAACCTACCAATGAGGGAAACCTTTGACTGTCGTGAGCAATGTTTCCACAAGGTTCAATCTCATTAAAAAATAAACCCACCACTGAGAATATTTTCCCCTAGAGTTCAAGCTCATAAAAAAATGAACCCACCTTCGATAAATAACCTTTGTGATTCTCGTTTTATTTGCCTTTCGTACCTTGATTGTGTTCCTTCCATCACCTCCATCAGTTTGGCCGATCATATGCTTCCACTTGATTTTTTTCTATTTTGAGTAACAAATGCGATGAGTGGTCTTGTTAGCCACCCTCTTCACATCACCATGTTTTGAGAAGTTCAAATATTACCCAGAACCAGCTGCTACCCCAAACGCTACTCGTTCCTCGAAAAACGAGTCTACTTTAAACTCTTTTCGGACTCACTAAATATGAAAATATTATCGAGCAATTGGCCTCTCCAGCTCGCTAAAGTGATTGGAAGTGCCATCCCTCCCGTGTTTTAATATTTTTGGACTTGAGGGATTATCCCACAAAAATACCAAGCTCTTGTCTTTTTCGGCTCACTAAAGTGATTGGAAAAGTCATCACTTTTGTATTATTTTAATCTTTTTTTGGACTCAAGGGATTATGATATGAAAAATAATTGTTGTAGTTTCATTTTCATCCCTTTTCAAACTCTATAAACATGAAAAGGACCAAGTTGTCTTTGTTGTTAGTCTCGTTAAAACAATAGTGACAAACTTGTCCATCTAGACAAGAACAAGCTTCACTGTCGGTAGGCTCACTAAAACATAGCAGGTTTTCCCAAAGGGAAAATTATAGAATAAGCATATGTTATCCTCCTCAATCTTAAAAAAAATAAAGAGGTACTGGTTAGCAATGACTGGGGAAAGGGAAGAAAACCTGAAGAATTTTATTGGTAGCAGGTTGCTATTGAACATGACACTTTCACTCCATCGCCATGATTGAGTTGGGTTGGGTTATTCCATTCACCGATCATATCACCATTGGTCCTCCATACCATCCATATTTTGGGGTAAATGCTACCAATCCATTTCATTGTCGCTGATATGTTAAAGAGAAGTAATTCAAAGAATTCGCCATCCAATTAATGCCTCATCCACTGCAATACCTTCACCCTCCATTTTTCATGACCGTCATTCTTGAGTGTTGTATCATCAAATCATTTTCACCTCTAAAAAATCATTTTCTTCGTTTCATGTCATAGATGTGGGATACATTAAGGTTCTCCTATGATGAGTCACTTCTTTTCGATGTTAGCTAATTATCCAAGAATTTGACCTAGAAACAACCCTTTCAGTACTTTGAAGCTTGCATACCTCAATGGCAAGTTTCTCACTTCCGGCGATAGGTTTACATCAATGGCCTTTGACCGAGAGATTTTGCACAGTGCTTGACATCAACTCATATATTCACACCACGTGAATTGTACTGAGTACCTTGAGGGTCATTATCATTATCGGTCATTCCTCTCACGTTTGTTAATAGCTTACATTATTGGTTGGTAATCAGGCAATCTCTTTCCATGTTCGACTTCAGAACATATTTTCACATGGATCAACTTGTACATTAGGTGAAGATTGAACGAGTTTGAGGACCCCGGATCTAGTTTCATCCATCCGGGCTGTGACATATTTAGGAATATAATGACATAAAATGTACACAGAAGCTACACAGATGATCATCCAAGCTAAGGGATGATGACTCTACATATAAAGAATCACCACTCTACAACTGCAAACGGTTATCTATCCTATGTACATGAAAATTAATTTATAAAGCTGAGCATGGGAATGGCCACCTTAGCTAGATCATGAAAATAATATGATGATTATGTATTGTATTGTATCTTATACAGGTCACCTTCTAGTTTGAACACCTCAAATCCTCATGATAAAGAATTTCACTCGACATCAAAAGATTTACAACCTCATGCTTTAGGGGGCAACTATTATAGACATATTTGGGAACTTCAACCCCAATCATATATGTTGATAAACCAAGGGCACTTTAACCCCTAAAAGTGTTGTTTCATACCCTAAAGGATCATAGTGAATTGATTATATCATTCCCCAGAAATTCCACCTAAAAAAGCACTTAGAACTAGCCAAAACTGTACAATACTGACTGCTCCACTATCAAGTTGTGATGCATACTGAAGAGGCCTTCTGTAGGTTGCGATGAGTGAGAATGGACAAATGACTAAGACAATTTGCTAAGTGGATGCTCATGGAATCTTCTAGAAACTTCTCCTATGACACTTGCCTCTCTGAATTCACTTAGGGATGAGTAAGAGATCAATTAAATCTCCAAGTGGAACTAAGAACTATGAGTGGAATGACACTAATAAAAAACCTAGAGATGACTCACACCCTTGCAGACATCTACAAATGGATCCCTCATTTGAGAGATCTAGAGGCTGGAATTTTGTAGTTTGTAAGGAAGTGTTGTTGGTTTATCTTTGAAAAGAGACATTGTAATGTTGGGTGATCTTGCTTTTCATGAGGTGAAGAGGGATTTGATGCTGGGAGGATGATGTTGGATCAGATTGTTGGGTTGTAATTCTCCCTTCTATTTTAATAAATTTCTTCAAGTTTTCCTCCATAAAATCGTGTATTTGTGAATCTTATTATTTGTAAATGCAATTGTATGTTCAATGTATTTCTGATTGTGCATTGTTTATGATATTATAGATTGAGATGCTTTGATGGTGTTTTGTTACTTTGTCTCTACAGGTATTCTCTAAGTGGGACGAATAGGAGAGGAGTTGCAAGCTCTATCAAGGGAGAGAGAAATCAAGAAAGGAGTCAAGCAGAAGATCTAGGTTGGTCCCTTTGCTTCTCTCTTATCTATCATACATAAATCAAATCACAAAGTGCTTTGATTGTTTGTTTCTAAGAAAGCTACCAATCTTAGTGGGACTAGCAGTTTGAAAAGACACTAGTTTTCCCAAAAACAGTGGGGTCTTTTCTATGATGAGGCAACACTGTGATTCTTTTAATTAGCATCTCATCAATGGGGATCCTCGTCGCTAGGTAAATCCATCCATCATGTACTAGTAATTCATCTGGTCTCATTTTGTACAAGTGTCCAACCATCAATAAGAAACCAGCTACTTGAACACCAACTCCTTATTTTTCTTAATAGTGTACTCAGTGGGCACCATTCCTATGGTCATATTCTGGATAATATCTGTGAAGTGATCATCTGTGACTCTAATTGTGAATAGTTATTCATCAGGCACATTATCTTTGATATTTGTGCATTCTTCTCATGTCTCTATCCTTGATGGATGAACGGGTCCAACATTCAATTTCCCTGGATTTACTATAATTTCGAAGTCATATTCCTAGAATAATAACAACCATCGACAAATATTTCCTCCTAAAATAATCTTATTCACCAAATATTCCAGTAGAGAGTGATCAGTGAAACTTTTGAAATGTGCCCCCAACAAGTAGTGCCTAAAATTTTGTAATGTATACACCAAAGTTAATCCCTCTCTTTATGTCATGCTATAGTTATTTTCCACGTTAGGCAGTTCCTTGCTTCCAAATGCTATGGGGTGATCGGTTTCCCCTACTCCTAACTACTTTAGCACTATACACAATGTTATGCAATATACATCAACATGTACATGGAACTCCTTCCAGTCTGAGAAAAGTAGAATAGACGTATTTACCATCTTTTCTTTTAGTACATCCAATTTCTTTTAGCACTCTTTGCTCCATTAAAAGGTCACATCCTTATTCAAAAATTTCTCCATCAGCGTAGTTATCTATGCATACCCCTTTATAAACTTCTTGTAGTAGCTAGTGTGTCCCAATGTCATGTGCAGTTGTCTTACTATTTTCTGTGCTGGAAGGTTCATAGTCACTATGATCTTCGTGGGATCCACCATTAATCCCAGTTTCTAGACTACATGTCCCAACAATATACCAAATGATGCACAAAATATGCACTTCTTCAAGTTGAGATCTAGTGCTACCTACACATATCCAACATCGACCTTAAGCTTGCCACATGCTTCTTTAAGAGACCAAAGACTGTCCAATCATCAAATTATACTTCCATAAACTTATGTATATATTCGTTGAAAGCTACAATTACAACTCTAGAAAATATAGCAGCTACATTCTTTAATCAAAGTGGCATCACCGTGTACTAATTAGAGCCCCACTCTTTTTCATAAGTCATTTTATGTCTATCCTCTAGTGCAATTTTGATGTGATGGTACCCTGAAAAGCCATTTATGAAAGAATAAACCTCTTGTCCTGCTACATTGTCCAATACTTCATCTGTAAATGGTGTAGGAAAGGGATCATGTAGGCACGCATCATTCAATTTCCTTAAGTAAAAAAAAATATGATTTCTCCTTTTTCCTTATTTTCCTAAACCATAATTGTACTTATGCATTCAGACTCTTTGATAGGTTCAATAATCTCAGTTCTTAACATTTTGTCTAATTTTTCTTTCACCTTCTCCTTGAATTTTGGATTCAATCTATATAGTCTCTGCTTGACAGGATTTACATCAGGCTTCAAAAGAATCCCGATGACTCCCAAATCTCCTAATATGCCCTTCATATTTGAAATCTTAGTAGGGAACAACTCTCGATATTCATGCAAGAGATTTATTATCTTGCTGACTATATCTTCATCCCAGTAATATCTTGTTTTTGCATACATTGGTTCAAACTTTGACCCTATATTCACCATCCTTGTCCTCCATGGCTTCATTATATCAGACATCTCTATTTCAGCTCCATTTACTTCACGACTACAATCTAACTCTTTGATGTCAAGGTTGGGAGAATCTTCATCCTGTCCAGTAGTGAGATTATAGCATTCTACTACATTATGTATCTGCACAGCCCAATTAGGTTGCCCGATAATTGGAACTTCCTTTCAAAACTATTCCTATTAAATATATTCAGAGCTACATCTATATGTGGACATCCATCTTCAAATTTGAATGTCATTATAAATACATCAACCATTTGTTCCCAGCTAATAGTACCAAGTCAAATCTCGATTTCCAGATACCAATTTTGAGGAATTGTCTCTAAGGTATGCATGAAGCCATGTACCCATTCTTCTCATGGAAGTTTTTCCCAAGCTTCCATAGAAATATGTATGTGGTCTCTAGGATCATTCTGGCCATCATACGTGTCTGCGATCTCTATCTCTACTTTCCCAAATCTTACCCACATAAACCTTCTACATTTATTCCAATCTCCTATATTATTATTATGGGTACCCCACCATTTAGCAGGAGTAACCCTTAGTGGTTGATCCAAAGCTAACAATCTCTGACATTTAGGTACCCATCTTTCATAATATCTAAAGAAAAGATTAACATCACCCAAACCATCATATAAAGGTATGTCACGTACCTCAGCTATCATACAATGCACTACTTTAGTGATCCTTGCACATCACCTTGTAGACACTTCATGCAACATGTTCTACTAGTTTTCCAATTCCTCTTATGAATCTAAAGTGAAGGAACTATCTTGCTCCAAAGTCAGTTTTCCATCTATAGTAGGGTTGATCCATTCTTCTTATTTTTCTGTTATCTAACAAATGTTGTCGATGTCATCTGCGTTGTATTCTTCCCTGAAATGTTTAGTATATATCGCTCACTTCAATGGATCTAATGGAACAATAACTCTCATATTATTCATTTCAACTATCATGTGCTTTTTCTTCAAGTTAATTATAGGCACATTTTCAAATTCGCAATCCAATTCAAGCAACGTGAGGTTGGGATTACTATCATCCACAATCTCAATCACTTTGAAGTCATTGGTAGTGTGCACTCCATCAATGTCTATTGTGATACCTGACAATATTCCTAGAGGGACAATCTTCTATTGATTCTCCATCTTCAGCTGGATAGTTGACCATTGCAACTTCAGCTTACCCATCAATTCCCAAGTTTTCATCAACAAGACATTGGCATCAGACTCTAGATCCGAAGTAACCTAATCCATGTCATATTCCCCAATCTGCTCTGTAAGCCTCATTTCCTTTTTAGACTGCTTCTTGTGTCTATGAAGATTACTCATTGCATTCATCTCCCTTTGTGGTACCTCTTTAGGAGCACAAGAGTCTATCAACTCCTACAATGCCTCTATGGCCTTTTTAGTTCCCTAACAACTTCATGCGATTCTGTAGAAAAGGCTTCAAAATATTCGGATCCACATCTTGTGTTGTAACCAGTACTATATCACAGTTATCCTTCTGAGTCGGCTATACGGTAGAGCTTGAGGCTCCATTATCTATAAATCTTCACCTCGCCTACATGAATACTTGATTTTCCTTTAGGATATCAAATGTTGAAGATTTTTCAGTAGATTTTCTTACCCATGTAAGTTCAGCTTCCTTTTTCCCATTGGCTTTATCATTTCCAATCGCAACTCTGCTTCTTGTTAAAATGTCGATGCATGGTTGATCTTGCCATGGCTCATCTGTCATCATTTGGATATTTGTTGTAGGTTGTTGGTTTATTTTCTCCTGCATCTTTATAATATTGATGGGGCATTCTTCTATCACATGATTAAAGTACTTACACTTTCTACAGGTTGTTGTAGGGTTCTAATAGTATCTTGCAAAGTTTATAGTCTATCCAAAATTGTAACAAATAATCTAGTCATGTCCTCGACGAGCTTCTTCTCCTCATCCTCATCCTTGTCCTTGAAATCCTCATCGACCAATGTGTTGGCCATTCTACTCGTGTGTATTTTCTTCAGCTTTTAGTCTATAGCTATCAGTAGTGCACTCCATCATTAAGTCATAACTTCAGAAATTTTTCTCGTCATGGCATACTGATCTACATAATTTACAAAATAGATGCTTCGGTGTCTGTACATACTTCTATAATAGGTAGCAATATTCAAAGTGATGTTCACCTCTCATTTTACAAATCTCGCACCATAGACCTATATTTACTGGATTAGGTGCTACACTTGCAATATAATGTCTGAACATAGGGCATTGATCCTTATAATTACCTTTTTCTTTGCATTTTGTACACCATACTTCTGTATCTTTACCTTTCTTGAGCTCCTACAATTCCAAGGTCAAATCTAGCTGACTCTATATCTATTGTATTCCTACATGAGTATCCCCAATCGAGGAAGCTTCCACCTTCATCGCAATCTCGAATGCTTCATCTTGAGTCAGGATATTCTCCTCTCAACAATTCTTTATGTTGTTGTCAGGGTATATCAAATCTCACTTGACCCATCAACAAGTTAAATCACTGATCCAAATCCCATATAGGTTCAGTCCTTGTTTATTTGATCTCTTTTAGCTCTGTGATGCACTCTAACTCTGATTTCATCTTCTTGAATTTTGACACCAATGCTTTCTTAATTTCATCCAATGAAGCAGTTTGGTTAGTCACGGAGTACTTCATTTACCAAGTCAGTGCTCTTTCTTGCAATGACATGACAATCTGTGCCTTCTTTACACCATCATTAGTGATATGCCTTGTTGTCCATACTACATCAACTACAAACTAGAACTGATCAGGATCCTCTGATTCCAATCCTTTGAAAATATGCAGATTAATGTTGTCGACCATGTTTCTTCTCGGGGGACTAGGCAAAGGGGTGGGGTTGGGGCTGTAGGGGAATTATGGCGAGGGGGATGGGGTGTATTGGGGGTGGATGGATGGGGAACCCCAAATATGCTCTTATTATTATCAGTTCCTAACTTCGATGTGCCTTCAATATGGGTGGAGGAATGTCATGGGGTTGTAGGGTTACTTATTTATTCTTCACTCTCATATCCTCCTAACAGGGGGCTATAGTTAGTTTCAATAAAATTATTTGAATCTAATTTGTATCGTTTTCCACTTTGCGTAGACCCTGGTTCAACCTTATTTCCTCTTCGCCCAAACATTAATCTGACTACATTCACAAAATACATTTTCATCCAATAACATCTTAATCCAGATATTAAAATATTTTAAGAACTTACCTCGTGGTCCCTTGAAAATATTAATTTAGTTTCACTATGGGACATGATCGCGTATATCATGAACTCAGTGATAAATTCTCCGAAAATGCTATCGACCCAGAAATCAACAACCCTAGAGATACTATTACTGACTTTGTTGAGTCATCTTATTAATTGAGGATTCCACTCCTTAGGTTCGTCGTTCTTGAAACAAGTCTTCTGCTTGGTCAACCTAGATACCCACTGATACAATTAAATGTGGAATACGCTAAGGAATATTTTGCACTTGTCTTTGAAGATATACTTTTGCAACGAGTCTTTAGTTGATAACCAAGGGTTTTTGTACTCTTTTTCCACAAATTATCTTTATTTCCTTTCAACTCACTCCTGGATTTCTTTCTTCAACAGGTGCTAAAACATATCCCTTAAGCAGATCTCTATCCTAGAAATGAAACCATTTTTTAGTCTAAGGGGGCTTGATCCAAGTTCAGAGCCTACTGTGCACCAATAAAACCCTCAACAACTGGACCCTTTGGCAACGACCTACAAACAGATCACAGTCTCACTTGAAGCGGTTATGGGAGGTTGCAGAATCAGGTTTCTGCAACTAGATGGATATGTGCGTTGTTGCGTTTATGTATTGAATTTTGTTTTATAACCTCCTACAAATTCACATACATGAATAATTTTGTGTTGCTGATTAACTTTACAGAACTACCCTAATCGCATAAAATAACATAAAGAAATATAACATGTATTCTTTCGTGCAATTTAGTAAACATCATGCATAACAATAATAAAAACAATAGAGAATGAACACAAAAAGATACAACATACTTTGCCAAAACTTCTTCTTTATTAATAATGATCTTCAATAAATGCTCTTCTTCGACCTGTGCACCGAGCTACGGGTGTTATATGCACTCAACTACATACTCTTCCGGTCCTCCGCGTACTCAGCTATGGAGCCTTCCCCAAAACTATAGATCACAAAGGTGAATATAGAGATTCAATTCACTTATGATGATGTTAGTCAATTACAAAGTAGTACATCTCCTTATATACACTTCATCATGACAAAAACCATGGTCCACATACCATGGATCCAACAAAACATTGACCAATACTTGAAACATGTTACCAAATAAGGGGCTTTGACCCACCCTAATGCCCCTAAAACACCACGTGATGAATATAACTTCGTCGGCTCTGCGTGCTTTGCTCCTAAAAATTTAGATTCTTTGACCCAAAACTTGGATCAAATTGGCCTACATGCAACAACTCACCTAAAGGATTTTCCAATTCCTCTTTGGTAAGAGTAGAAAGTTCACAGTCACCAAAGAAGAGTGATGGTCGATTTCTTGGAATAGGGGTTTTTGGAAGAAATTTTCCTAAGTTATCCCTGACCCTATAAGGCATGAGATAAATGTATTTTTTTTATGTGTTTTTCTCTCATTTTTTTGGATCATTTTTATAGTAAAAAATTGATGCAAATAATTTTATTTTTTGAATAAATAAAATGCAAATATAAAGCAACTCAAAGTAGAAACAACACCTACTTTGACACCTCCTCGAGAATGGTGCCAAAAAGTAATGAGCCCCAATATGGCAACAAGAATGTTGTAACTCCCAAGACTACAAACTTAAATTATAAACTTGGGGTTTGTACAAACTTAAGATGGGTCATCGCTATATGTATAGTAATATAAGCTCTATGCAAGTTGCTTTGAGGCAGTGGGCCAAACCAAGGTGTATAAAGACCATTCTACCAACTGAATCAAGATTTTGCAAGAATTGAAGAACGTTGCATAAAAGGAAGTTCTAATATACTTGCAGGAATGGAAATATTGCATCAAATTAAATGCTAATATACTTGCATGAATGGAAATTTTCCATAAATTAAATGTGAATACTTGCAGGAATGGAAATTTTGCATAAAATAAATGCTAATCTACTTGCAGGAACATAAATTCTTGAATGGAAACCATAGCTTCAGAAATATAAAAAAGAGAAGGAAAACTTAATATAACTTGCATAAAGTGAAGAGCATGGATTCAAATTTGAATCACTACATTCAAAAGAGATCATATTCTAGTAAAAAATTTGATTAAAAGATTCAAAAAGTAATAATGTATACCATCACTATAATTGTAGATTCATGAACTTGTTTACTAACCCTAATTGTAGAAAAGAATTACAGTGGTGAAGGGACAGGTTCTTAGTGGTCTCTCTTCTTACTCAAACTTTGTTTCAAATCCTAGGGGGAGAATTGAAGGACCAGGGGGCAAAAATAAAGCTTAAAAAACAATTATGGTCAAGTTTGGAGAGCTTTTAGATATTGATACATACAATATTATTACAGGATGCTATAGGATTGCCTTGTTTTTCTACAAGATCAAATCCAAGAGAAATATGAGGGCTTAAAAGGTGAGGTAAAGGTGAGGAAGGGTAATGGGTAGTGGAAGAAGATTGTATTAGGTCTTTTCC
This sequence comes from Pinus taeda, assembly GCA_000404065.3. Taxonomy (NCBI): domain Eukaryota; kingdom Viridiplantae; phylum Streptophyta; class Pinopsida; order Pinales; family Pinaceae; genus Pinus; species Pinus taeda. The sequence continues at coordinate 95,095 of APFE030920105.1, read as the reverse complement.
AAACTTATTACCCCCAAAGAGTCTATCTTTCTATTGGGATGGTGTCCCCAGGGTAGAATTGAATTAATTTAATCATTTTTTGTAAATTATTTTGTAAAGAATGTAAAGTATCCACAAAATATGGATGCAGAGATCGTAGCTAGTCAAGAGTCATAGGGGCCTTAGCCCCTTGTTTGGGTAAGTGATAGGCGGTTTTGAAGACTCACCCATGAGCTGAGGGCCATGGTATTTTATTAGAAACACTATAAATAGATCAGTCTTAGCGAATGATATGGAGAAGAATAGAAGTGTCAATGAATGAATGAATGGTGTTGTAAGGGTTTGATAGACAGGAAGCTCTCTTCCTGTCAATAAGTGAAGGAAAGGCTCCACAGCTAGGTGCATGGAGGCCTGAAAGAGTCCACAACTTAATGCATGGACCCTTGCAGCTGAGTGCACAGGGTAGCTGAAGTCTGTACTGGAACATTTTGATTAATATAGAATAATTTTGGGTTGGAAATACTTGCATCTATCTATTTAATTGTTATGTCACTTTCACTGTTGTTTCTATAATTCTATGTGCTTTCTCTACACAAATCAGGTTAATTGAACATGCTTATGCTTAAAAAGATGATCAAATGATATTCGTGAATATATAAATCTATTCGGGGTTAGTTTTGGATAAGGAAGATAGGTCTATGTGATGTTAGATCTAGATCCCAGAATCCCTAGAAGACTTGTTCAGTTGCACAAAAGTAGAAGACATACCCTGTTAGGGCTTAATTGACGCAATTGGCTAGTCCCGTGAAGAATTAAAATTATTTAGGCCTGAATTAGGAGTTTAACTCTATCAGAAGGTTATATCTACGCGGAAGCAGATTTAAGGCACTAAAAGACATCACACTAGTCTTTGGATGCAGAAAATTGGTTCTTGCATCCCCCAATATTGCTTCGATTGAGACTACAACCTTTACCAAGTGGGTTGTTGCCACAAGGGCCAAAAATGTAGGTTTTTCTTCATTAGTGCACTAACGTCAAACTTGGGTCAAGACCCCTTAAGCCAACAAGTGGTTCTGTTGCTAGGACCGGGATCTTCTTAAGAGATGTGTGATGTCGCATCATTGGAATATAAGAAAGAGATTGAAAACTGGTTAGGTAGGAAGATCCACGAGTTTGCGGCTCAAGAAAATAGGAATCCATGCCTATCAAAGGCAGATTGGTTGAATAGATAGTTATATACAGAGGTACATGAAATTTTATTTTGTACTTTTCCATGTGAATTATATTATTGGTTAGCTAAATTGGTAGACAGTAAAGGGAGGTGGAAGCTCGATAGCCCTATAGTGTGGACTCCATAATTAGTATGATGAGTAGAGGAATCTAAAAGTAAGATTGTTTAGGTTGTCGATCATTGGCTTGATCGAATTATGGGAGGATTTGTTACTAAATTTGCACTTAACACATCAATTAGCTATAGTGAAGATTCATCAAAGGACCGTGAGGTAAGTACTTAAGGTCATTGAATAGTTGGATTAAAATGTTATTATGTGAAAAGTGGGTAATATCATTACCTTAATGTTCATATCTATGTGAAGTGGAAGATTCTTTAGAAGAAGTAATAGATCAGGTCCAGATTATAGTGCATTGATTGAACCTCCTTCAAGTGACGACTAAGAGATGGTGTTGACTACACCATGAAGCATTGTTCCGAGGATATATCATCCATCCTCTCCACCTCCACCTCCACCTCCACCTACACCTCCACCTCATTCACCTACACTTGACCTCCTCCACCTCGACTTCCACCATTCAAAATGGCGAACCCGATGAAGATGTTGATTTTTAAAGGAACATGCGATGAAGATACAAAATAATTTTGGTTTCTTCTGGGAGCTGTGTGGATAGCACAACAGGTTACCAATGACAATATTAAGAAAGCACAGTTGGTTACAGCCTTGTAAAATCGCACATTAACTTGGTATATAAAGTATTGCATTGATAACCCCAATGTGTCGTTTGCAGATACCTAGCTAACTTTAAACAAGGATTTTAGTAGGCCCAAGTCAGAGGCCCAGTTAGTAATTGAATTTAAGGAGATTTGAATGAGATTTGATGAGACACCGTGGGACTTTGATCAGAGGTTGAAGTGCTAGATCAGGCATGCTAATGTGTAAATGTCAAATACTCAGCATTGTGACTGGTTTATAGCATCATTTCTTCCACACTTAAGAATACTTATGTCACAATAGAAGATAGAAATGCAAGAAGAAGCCTTGGAGATCATGTTGAAGCTGTACACATCACCTATTCCAGATATGAAGCTTGGGGTACAACATATTCATTTGTAGTTAGAGAGCATGCACTTGGAGTTGTAGAGCTTGAAGAAAGGATGGGAAGCTCAATCGGAGCTGCACAGTGAGATCTGGTGCCTAAAATGTAAAATTCATGGACATGATAAGGATCATTGCCCAGTCTTTAAAAATTATATTATAGGGGGAGGACATGTACCCCTGAAACCAAAGACTAATATTGGGACGAGCGCAGGAGCTGCGCTATGGTGTGTTATTTGTCAAGTCACGGGACAACATGGAACAAATAACTGCCACCTACTGCAAAAGTTTGTATAGACCCCTCCATAGTTATTTTTCAACTTCTATAAATCTGTGGGCCATGATGAGCGCCATTGTCAAAGTTATGAGTTAATGATTGAAAGAACCCCTACTTACTGTATGCAAGTAGAAACTCGGTCTTCAGATCAAGGCGCAAGAGGAGAACATGGAGGTTTTGAAGGGTGAGGATGAGGATGAGGATGAGGACCTAGTGGAGGTCATGGTTAGATTATCTACTACAACTGCTGAGAGTTGGGGCCCTTCATGTGATATTTCCCGAATCCTACACACCCTTCATGTCATTACTGTAGACAATTCAACCATGCCATAGAAGATTTTCCAGTGCTAATAGCTAAAATGAAAGAGAAGAAAATGCAGCCTTAGCTGCTTATGAAAAATTTACAAATAATGAGGGATGAGCTCCATGAGGAAGATCAGAACATTAATATTGTACTAAGAAGTGGTATGAAGACCAACGCAGATAAAGGTAAGTAGCCTAAGGCAGGTGGATGGGTATGCAAAGCTCCTGAGAAAGAAGCCTCCTTTGACCTTAATCACACTAAGGAAACATTCATGGAAGCAAAGAAGAGATTCGTTGAGGCCTCCACCTCAAGAAGCTAGGAAAAGAAACCAAACACCAGTGCAACACAAGAGGTTGATCCTTCTGTATTTACTTCTTTTTTAAAGACCTGCATGAAGTTATTGTGTAATGAAAAGGTTGTGGAAGGACTACAAGAATTAATAATGAAATGTGACATTAAAGAAAATATCCCTGATGAACAAGGTGTGGTAAGAAATATTGGAAAGCATAAGGCATGAACAGGATGTGACATGTGGCTAACAACACAGATTGGCGATTACAAAATGAACAAGGTAATTTTGGATCTAGGATTTGATGCGAATGTTATGCCGAAACAAACATGGGAAAGGATGGGGGGACCTGCACTATAGGGGTCTCTGATTCAGCTCTGAATGGTGAATCAGTAGAAAATCATCCCGATGGGATGATTGTATGGTGTGACAGTTTATATTAAAGGTGCGAGTGCATTAATAGAGTTCGAAGTTATAGAAATTGTCTATGATAGTAATCCCTACCCTACGCTCTTGAGAATTGACTAGGCTATTGATATGAATGGGGTCATTAATTGGAGGAAGAGGAAAATGACCTTCGAAAAGAGGTCTCTTAGGGTCGTATTGCCATTGGATCCTGTGGAAGGAGTGTGCTATACTGAACCCATCCACGATTATGTAGAAAGTGATGACGTCCTAGATAAAATATAAAAGATAACAACGCAAGATTAGGATTGGACCAATCAAAAAGCGGATGGACGAATCGCATGGGACCAAGAGAGTTCATGCACTTATGAATTAGATGATGAATTAGAGCATTGGCAAAACTACTTACATGAAGTATCTACATTGTGATGCAATATGATGATGAAGTCACTATGTTGTGTTGATTCGAAGGTAAGAAATCTACCTTATTATGATGTTCTGACTGACAAAGATATTTTTTTAGTTGAGTTTGAGTGTGAAGTACCTGAAGACCACCATTTTCAAGCATTGGAGTTGGTGCTGCGTGCTATGCCTACACGATGGTGGGATATGCATAAGGAAAGTTTTCCTGGATGGAGGGTTTATAGGTGAATGATGAAGTTACGATTTGAGCATGCTAATACTAGGATGACTGAGAAGTATAGTGGGAAGGATGATCCACACGTTCACCTAGAGAAATGGACTAAGGAGTGGGGGACAGAACCACAACCATAATGGGTACATATATTTGGTCATACCATGGATACAATCCCCATGAACTATATCTCGAGATAGAACTATGCCACAGCACTGTGGAATGGGATGTATTGAGAGTAAGTTTCTTATTGAGTTTCAACTTCAAGGATAGGTTTGAAAGCATCGACGAAGCACTTCAAGGGATTAAAGAGGTTATCTTCAGGATGCAAAGGAACCTATGGAATGGACCCAACCTGAATAGAGCACCTAGTTGTGCCATGCATTGGAATGTTATAATGTGACCGCTAAAGAGGAGGAAGAAGTCCCAAGGAATATCAATTTTCGAGAACCAAAATGACATCGCATAATAGAAGTACCACAAGTAGAGAACCGAGACATCTCCGCACCTTTGAAAACAAGATAGGTAAATATTGGTGCACTAAGATGTATTTTTCCAAGAAATCTTAATTCCTACATTAATTATCAACCCGAGGCAAGTCTTTTTATTTCAACAGTGTCAGCACTATATATGCAGTGAATTCATAGGTTAACTAATAACAAATTATTACAATTGCTAATGATTATATTCTTCAAACTCAATCCAAGCAACTCTTAAAGAAGTAATTTTGAAAAAAATTCATAATGCACTCTGCAATTCTACTTAACCTATCATTGAAGGAAATAGATCTGAATGCAACTTTTAAAGAATCACACTTGGTAGTCTTAACTAGAATTCAAACTAACTCGCTCACTCATTAAAGAGAACTATAATAATTAACAACAATTGTAATTGAAAAACAAATCCTAATTAAGCAACAATTTCAAATTGAAAAGCAATTCTGAATTGAACAACAATTCTGGATTGAATAGCAAACAATACTGGAATGACAAACATTATCTGAATAGCAAATGACTTTTGAAGCATAAAGTGATTAATTCTATCACTGAAATCTATAATAAGATTACTTGAAAGGAACAAGATCTGAGCTGGAACTAGCATGACCAATTCAAAAAAAAGTATTATTCACATATAACACAGATCAATCTAAATCTCCAATCAACAACAAAAGCAAACTGAATCGAAAATCCTTACAATAATCAAAAGTAATATTAAATTAAAATTAACAAACAATCAAGAATGAAATATAAGATATTATGACACAGGTGAAGCAGTAGATATTCTCTTTACCGGGCCCAAAGTCGCTAGAAGTCTCTGCTAAGAGATTCTCAGAATATAAGTAGGAGTTAAATGCAATATTTCTTCATTAATATAAATAACCAAGTTACAACATCCAAAATAACAGTATTATATGTCAAAAAGAATAATTACAAAATGTGAAATTCTAAACTCAATACAATTTTTTCTTTCACCCTTATATATCACATTTAGAAAGTAAATAGATAAAAGTGAATCCTCAAGATCAAGGGATCCTCAGGATTTTGCTATACTTGATTTGATTCTATCATAAAATAATCATTGGTTTGCCTAGTCCTTTGTTGTCCTGCCTTGCCTTTGACGATGTCACTTTCCCTTATGAGATGTTGTCGTTCTGTCGATTGGGTAGCTATCGCTCAATTCGTGACTTTTGCACATAAAGATAGTAAAAATCAGTTTCTCCTGCTTAGATTATGAGATGTTGTCATTCTCTCGATTGGGCAGCTATCGCTCAATTCGTGACTTTTGCACATGAAGATAGTAAAAATCAGTTTCTCCTGCTTAGATTCATCTAATATGTTACTGATTACTTTTACTCAACTTTAGCTATATTTCCTCTACTTTTATTCATAAACAAAGATAATCATGTGAGGATGGGTGCTAAATAATGCAATTTCCAAGAAGAAAACATATCTTTTTCTCAACCCAACATACTCCCCAACTTACCTTGTTGCATGACCTCATGCAATTAAATAGTTGAGGTGTAGATGAGATAGAGAATAGGCAGGATATACATTATGCTTATAAATTTTGAAGCCGTTTTTTTTCTTAAGTATAGAAAAATCCTAGTTAACATCGTGATCCCTCAAGGTGTAGTCACAGTGATACTTATCTAGAGGATACCATATGATTGGATTTATATACCGACATCCTATCCATTCAGAACCCATGGTTAAGACCATGTTACTGTACTTATGGAAGCGAGAGGAGGTAGCTTTAAATTTCTAGTATCCAAACGGTTCTCAGTTTCTAACAGTAGTGTCGGATACTCCCTACCTTTGTCTGGCTATAGACAAGGCTTCCTCCTTAATCTCTTGGAAGTAATCCTTTCCATATTGTATAATATCTGTGTGAAATGGCCCCAACTATCCCACAACACCATCTTGCTTCATGAATTGCTTGTGTCTGACCGAGAGATGCATGGGTTTGGTAGGTTCCCCTTTGACCCATAGGTCATTCACTTCTTCATTCTTTCTAAAAGTATTATTAGCCTTGGCCCACTTGAGTTGGTTAGTAGAAAAAGAGAGAAATGCATGGAATTGTACATCCCCTATAAAGGGGTCTGGGTTGTTGTCTCTGTCATCTTCCAGAAAGAAATTGTGCATACAAATTTCACAGAGGAGGCATTGTACCTGCTCATTTTGTTCTTTGAAGTACTTGACAAAGTCTGCGTAGTTTTGGTTTCCATAGACCTCCCAGCCTTAACAGCTTTGATTTTCAGCAGGAGGTATCTTTAGAGGAGGAATAGGGCATAATTTGTACCAGGGGCTCTGCATGACAGGGTGTCTAAATAAAGAGAGAAAGCAGTATCCAACTGCTCTTTATCCTTTTGTAGCTTATCCTCATGCTTTCTCAACCATTTTTTGTTTAGCCTTGTACTGATCGAAGGTCTCATCCTCAGTCGCTGTGAGTGCCTCAAACTTTTTCTTTAATTCTTGATGTATCCGTAGGGGCACTACATCCTCCTTGTGTTGGGTTAATTCTTGTTGAACCTTTAGTAGTTCATTCTATAGTCTCCTAATAAATTCCTCCATTACTAAGGTAATATAAGCAAGTGTCTCCTCTATTTGGGTATTATTATATTGTGTCTTCATAGGCTCAATTTGGACAGCAGCCTTAGCTGCTTCTTGAGTTATGCAATAATCAATTGGGATGCTTTCTTCAGCATAAGTCTAAACGGCAACGTTCATAGTAGGGTAGTCCATTTGGGTCTCCTGCGAACAAACATAGGGGTCTTCAGTATGCATTTCAGTGTCCTCTATAAGACATGGCTCTATCTGAGTTTCCTTTGAATAAACCAAAAGAATCTTAGTTTGGGTTTCAACATCCTTTCCAGAATGATGTGTTGTCTATGTTCCTATGGTCTCTTTCTCCACTTTCAATTTCATGGCTCTGATGGCCTCTTTTAACCACTATCTTAGTTACCCAATTATTTTCTTCTGTTTCCTTCTCAGACCTGGGGTTCTAGGCCCTTGCTCTTTTGTTACTGGGTTTTCTGAAAGTGGGGCCAGAGCAGGATTTACAATGTTGTCCCAGGTTAACTGTTGCTAGGAAAGTCGATGTATGATAAGAAATTTAATCAGTCCGTGATGACTTATGACGATGTGTGGGTCCTTAGGTTTCCTAAATCGTCGAGCAACATTATGTAATGGAGAATTCAAATAAAATGACAAATTAACTGAAATTTTCTATTTTAGGATGGCTAACAATTTGAGTTGACAGGGCTTTACCACATCCTGGTGACCATCACTAGTGATGTACCATTGCACGATGACTTCCAACTCCTTCCATGGTTATCTTAACGCTGAAGGGTCAATCGCTTTTCTTGTTCGCGTTAATTTCTCATCTGGATCCTGGAACACTGCAAACACATTATGCAGAAGGACATGCTTGTATTTCCACTTTTTTTCCTCAGCCATAAGTCCAGTGACTTCAGCTATGACCACTTCAGAGATTGTTATATCCCTTCCTTTTACTGTGATGCTACCATTCTACAAATTCTACAAGAATTTGAGTGTCATTTCTTCATGAAATCCCTACAATTTATTCAGATATTTCAGCCATCCTACAAGCTTGAGAATTGCACAAGCCTAGTCCAATAACATGAGTACTGTGGGATCATTTTTGGATAGGTCTACCTCCCATGGCTGTTGTGTTCCTTTAACTAGTTCTCCTTCATGGAATTCTCCTTCTCTTTCGCAAATTAGAATAGTAGCAAAGATCGTTAAGGCAATTAACGAGAAAAATGACGTTGATTTGGGAATTAACAAAATATACAGTCAAGTCATTTGTCTCATCAACCATTTTTATATAGACCGGTAATCAATTCACATGCCATCCATAATGTTCACCATCGTTTCTCCGATAAAAAAAACCTTGCTAATTATTACGCATATCCAATCATCATGCAACCTTTACCCGAAAATTAATCTAATAATTAGCATTCAATTATCCATAACTATCACATACGTTGTTCACACACAGAACATGCCCCCTCCAATGGGAAAAAGGACAACCATGTTTGCCAAGCATGTGAAAATTAAACGCATGAATTGACGATTCATAAATGTAGAGAACCAATCTAGAAAAGCGGCACAATTTATGACAAATCAATTAAAGAAATACACGTATCAGAGGTGAAAATGGCCGAAAAAAGATAAAAACAAATATCTAATTTATTATGTGAAAATATTTTCACCTTAAGCAGTATTAGTAATAAACGCATAATTGGCAGTAAGTAGTAATGAATTTCATGAAATAATTGGAGAAATATAATATAATGAATATATAACATAAGCTACCATGCATATTGGCTAGTAAGAGTGTTGTTCAAACATGAAATCTTCTTAGAAATGAATCCATACGTGGAAATAGAATAGAGAGAATTTGGCAATGTAAGATAATACTCCAATACCATAAGCAGAGCCACTGCTATGAGTAGGCATTCATAGCCTCGACAGGGTTGCTTTTTAACCCCACAAATGAACCAGAGTCCTCCTTTTAGTATGTAGTTGATTCTTCTTCTTTTTCCATAAAGAGACAACTGTGCTGACATGGTGACTAGATGAGCATAGTGCCATTCACCAAGATATAACAAAATGATCAGGCTGGCTAATAATGAGACCCCCCGTCCTTTTGATGATTTTTAATCATCAAGAAGGACATTACCTAGGTTTGGTAGCCAAAATGGAATGTCACTTGTTACATCTTTATGATCATGGTAGGTTGGCTCATGATGAGACCCCCTATCCTCTTTAAGACAATGTTCATTACATTTGCATATTTCTTTATTTTCATTTTTCTCATCTTTTGATGTTTTTATAAAAATAGGGAGGCTCATTTGATCCTTAAGAATCAGGGATGGTGTAAGAAGTAAAAGGATTCCAAGGAAAGGGTATGCTTTTACCCCCCCTTTTCATTTCAAAGGGATTTGTCGATTTGAAAGTGTGGTAAATAAGCCAGCATGGTTTGAAATAATGAAATAGTTTATGATGTGTCCAAAAAAGATGTGTAGCCAGTCATTATAGAGATGCACCATATCAACTTTTGGATAAAGATAACCACTAAGAGGCTTCATAGTAGTGTTGATATTACTGTTTTTCTTTATGTTAGGCACAAACCCACTCAGATGGTGTTTATTCAAAACATAAAAGAAAAAGAAGATCACACAATGATCGACAATGAATCAATAAAATAAATCATAGTTCGTCATAAAATAAACACAAAAGTGTTGTTCAATTGATTCAATCATTTTAACAAAAAAATCGAAAAGAAATCAAAATTATTGTTCAATTCATTGAACAACAATCGTTCAATCAATTGAATAGAAAAATCGAAAAGAAAGCACGCAAGATTGTTGTTCAAATGATTGAACAACAATCATTCAATCGTTTGAACAACAAAAAATTAAAAACACAAAAGTGTTTCTCAATCTATTAAACAACAATTGTTGAATCGTTTGAACAATGAAACTGTAAAAATGGAAAATGAAAAAAGTGTTGTTCAATCAATTGAACAACAATCGTTCAATCGTTTGAATAATGGAAATTTAGAAATGCAAAAAGTTTTCTTCAATCGATTGATCAACAATCATTCAATCGTTTGAACAATGAAAATGTAAAAATGAGAAACAAAAAAAGGGTTGTTCAATCGATTGAACAATAATCATTCAATCGTTTGAGCAACAAATGTCAACAAGAACACAAAAGTGTTGTTCAATCGATTGAAAAACAATAATTCAATCACTTGAACAACAAAATCAATAACACAAAAATGTTGTTCAATCGATTGAACAACAATTTTCACACACAAAAATAAGTGTCGTTCAATTGATTGAACAACAATCATTTAATCCACTGAACAATGGCGCACACATAAACATAAGTGTTGTTCACTTGATTGAACAACAATCGTTCAATCGATTGAATAACACTTATCAGGCACTTAAAAAAAGAAAAATCATCTTATTTACATGGTGGTACCTAACAACATTACAATGAATCAAAAAGAATATATATATTATTTACAATTTAAGAAAAATCTCAGTTTTTTGAAAGAAAAGTTGCAGGGTCATCACTCTCTACAGCTAAGATTTGCATGCAGGGGTCTTCACGTACCTGTTGGCAAAAAGACTCCTTGGTGAGTGGTTTGTGGTAGAGACACACCAGATGCCCATTCAACTTAAAAGAATGGCCAGACTCGTCAAAGGTAGTCAAAGTAAGAGTCCCATTGTTATGTACTTCTTGGATCTCATAAGGGCCAAGCCATATTGTTTGCAACTTGCCTGGAAAGTCCTAGAATATGGAATCATAAAGGAGTTCCCAATCCCCTTTTTGAAATATCTTCTTTTTTATGAGGTTTTCATTCCACTTTGCCCTTTTCTGTGGAAAAATTTCAGTATGTTGAAAATATAATAGTTGAGCTTCATCTACTTCATTAATTTTTTTCAGTCGCTTCGTTTGTGCTTATGTTAAATCCAGCCCCACTTCCTGAGCTGTTCTTGGAGTCTTTATTTTTAATTTGATCAATAAAATAGGTTCGTTGTCGAACATGAGTTGGTAGGGAGAGTATCTAGTAGTATTACTCCAATTCATGCGATAGGCCCACAAGGCCTCTGGCAGTCTAGCAACCAAGTCTCATCGATGTGTTGAGACTATTTTGGTCAGAATCACTTCAATGGCCTTATTGGTGCTTTTGACTTGCTCATTCATGTGCGGGTGATACATAGAAGTGATCCTATGTGTAATGTGATGGTTTCTGAGAGTGGAAGTAATCTTGCGTGCTACAAATTTCCCTCCTCCATTTGTTATCACTTCCTACGGTAAACCATACCACATGAATAGCCCAAAGAGGAAGTTAATCATGGCTTCCTCTATGGCTCTTGGTAAATCTATTATTTTCACCCATTTCGTCACATAATCTGTGGAAACCAATATGTACACTTTCTGATTCGATGGCGGATGGAATGGGCCAACAAAGTCCAATGCCCATCGTTCGAAGGGATATATGACTAGTTGGGGTTGTAGCGAAATTTCATCAAATTTTCCAAGTCGACCCATCCTTTGGTATCTATCACAAACTTGGGCATATTTCTTAGCATCTTTAAAAATAGTGGGCCAATAATATCCCATCTATAGTACCTTATGACCTATCCTATGATCTACAAAGTGACCTTCATAGGGTGTGCCATAGTAAGCTTTCACGATGTCAAAAATCTCATCCTTGCGAATGAATCTACGTATACACATGTTGAACCCTATGTGAAAAGGATATTCGCCAATCCAAGAGAATTAGGTGTTGCACTGAACGATCTGTTTCCTCTCCCTTGTTGTCAAATGCCTAGCAAACTTCCCTAATACCAAATAATTTGACACATCTGCATACCATGGCATCTTGACTGTCACGACAAACAAATGTTCATCTGGGAATTGGCCATCCACTGCCAGTGGATCATTTACCTTTGGGATTCGAGATAGAAAATCACAAATTGGGTTTTCCTTCCTCGGACGATCCTTAATAGTAATGTCAAATTTCTGCAAAAGCAATAGCCAATGAGTCACTTGACCATTTGTGATCGATTTGTTAGGTAAATATCGAATGGTAGAGTGATCAGTATACAGAAAAACTTGGTAGCTAGTTATGTAATGTCTAAATTTGTTTATTACACAAATAACAACTAAGAATTATTTTTTTGTTACTGTATAATTAAGTTATACAGGAGTAATATTTTTGCTAATATAATATATAGCATAAGGCTTCATGTCCTCTTCCTAACCGAGGACAACACCTATAGCTGCATCTGATGCATCTGTGGATATGTGAAATGGCAGCACCCAGTTTGGTCCACATAATACGGGTGTCATCGAGACTAGCTTCTTTAAAATTGTAAAAGTTGTGTCACATTTGTTAGGCCATTTGAAATCAACATTTCCAGTTAAAGCATATAAAGGTGCAGAAATTTGTGAAAAGTTTTTAATAAACCTGCAATAATAGCTTGCATATCAACGGAAACTACATACCTTTGTCTAAGTAAGGGAGTAGGTAGTAAAAGAATTACCAGTATTTTTCCTGAGTCTACTTGTATCCCTACTGCAGAAATATAATTTCCCAATATTATACCTTCGGTCATCATCATGTGACACTTGACATTGCTTAAACATAACCTGGCAGCGATGCATCATTCTAAAACCTTTTCTAATGTTTGCAGTGCTTCATCAAATTCATCCCCATATGGAGTAAAGTCATCCATATATACCTCAAGTCCTTCATATATCAGGTCGACAAAAATGCTAAGTATATCTCTTTGAAACATGGTTGGGGCATTGCAAAAGCCAAACGATAATAATCTCTAAGCAAAAATACCCCAGGGACAGGTGAAGGTTGTTTTATCTTAGTCTTCAGGGACAATCTGAATCTGATTGTAGCCACTAAAGCCATCTAGGAAGAAAAATAATTTCTTCCCTACCAAGGTATCAAGGACTTGATCGATAAATGGGAGAGGGAAATGATCTTTCTGTGTTTCCTTGTTCAGTTCCCGATAATCTACATAGATACACAATTTCCCCTTTTTCTTGGGGACGACCACCAATGGAGAAACTCATTTTCTATCTGAAATAGGATAAATGAAATTCACATCCAGCAACTTCTGTAATTCTTCTTTCACAATATCCTTAAATTGCATATTCAATCTCCACTGAGACTGTTGGATAGGTCAAGCATCCTTCTTGCTATAGATTTGATGAATGCATAGTTGTGGGTCTATACCCTTCATATCGTGATAATCCTAGGAAAAGGCCCCTTCATATTTTTGTAGGATCTGAATGATCTTTTTCTGTTGATCATTGTCCAAGATATCAATAATGTTTAAAAAATTTCTTGGTTCAATTTCCACTAGCTTGCTGTTATGAACAACAGTCGTCTGGATGTGCTGATCATCAGTATCCTTCAAGGGATCTTCCAATTCTTCGTTATCAAGGATTGTTTTCAACATTTGACACTTTATGTTGCTCAAATAAGTTGATGATTGATGAAATTTTTGATAACATCATCTTTAGTTAGATCTTTGAATTCTAGTGCCTCTTCTACTGTGAGTGTTGGATGGATGCTTTCTTCTAGGTATGCTGGTGGTTGTTTACATATTTTTACTATGGGTAGACTTGGTTTTGAAGGGGAATATAAAACAATATTTTTTACAGCATCTCCCTTTGCAATAGTCAAGCTGCCATTTCGATAGCTTATATATGCATAAGCTATCACTAGCCAAGGTCGGCCCAATATCAGAGGGTGCCCATCCAATTGACTCTTCAGGTTTATAACAAGAAAATCTACTGGATACTCCCATGAATGAATAGAGACCGTGATATCTTGTAGAGTTCCTTCTGGCCTTACCACCAAATGATCAACAAGTTCTATTAAGGTGGTGGTTGGTTCCAAGGTTGTAAAACCAAGTGCTTGATAGGTTTCTGCTGTTAAAATATTATGGCTGCGCCCATATCAACTAGCGTATTGGAAAAGAGAAGCCATATATCTGAACTGTCACTATGGGATTCCTAGGATGTTCATACTTTACCAGAGTTTCTCCTCCCAAGAGTAAATCAGATAAGGTTACTACAACATGAATGGTGGGTGAATTTTTTTCTTTCCTCACAAACTTATTTACACATAACTCTTTAATTGTTTTAGCATAGATGGGAATGTCTTGAATGGCCTGGAGGAGTGGAATTTTTATACAAAGATTTTTTAGTTCCCTTACAAAATAAAAATTGGGGAAAACAATTGGCTTAGGTATCGTTAACCTTTTGGAGAATGGGGGAGAAGTGATTATGAGTTCTTCTAGATCTTTCTATTGATTTGTCTCTTCTCCTTGTTTCATTTTAGTATCAATTATAGGTGGTGGCATACGTACAGGTGGTGTTTCAATCTCAATTGATGGTTGATATCTATTTTCCTCAGGGGTGATGATATGTTCTGACCTCAATCTAAGCTCATTACATTCCTTTTGATCGATCTCATAGTCTAAGCTTTCTACAATTTGCACCAGCTAGACCGGTCTGTTATTGGGATTTGGGTTAGGTTGGGTTGGCAGTTGAGGGTGTAGAAGAGGCTGAGGATTTTTTTGTAATGGATAAGGAGATGGCATTGTGGGTTTAGATTGAGGATGCGTCCCCATAGGAGTGTTGGATATTCCTAAAGGTCACTGCTAATTTGTAGACCAATTCAAGTTTTGAGAAGTGGAAGTAGGCCACTGGGATTGATAGGGATTTCCTTGTGAAATAGAAGTAAAAGGAGAATTTGGCTAGCCATTACCCAGAAAGGATTGAGTTGACGATGGTGTCATAGGGAATGACTAAGGTTTCCAATTTGAGTAGTGCGATTGGACTTGCCATACTGCCCCAGTGTTCTGTTGCCGAATAAATTGTGAAGAAGGAAAGAACTGGGATGCATTTTGTGACATAACTGGAGGTTTGGACTTCCACTGTCGATTCTTGTTCATTAGATATATTGAATCTATCTCTTTTTCTGCTTCCTTCAACACTACTTTCAACCCTGGGAGTGATGGAGACTGTTCAATGGCGCGATCCTTGGTACAAATAGCACATGTTTGAACCATGTCTAATGGACACTCCCATTGGTTGTGCTTCTTCCGACAACATGGACAGAAAATGACCAAGTTTTATTCTGATAAAGCTTGTTTTTGTTTAACTCGAAGGACATCCAGATGCATTGTGAAGGTGCCCAAGATGTCCGTTTTCAATTCTTCTAGGAGGTTACCGATTTCCATTCGTGTTACACCTCCATTGTGTGGCTTGCTTGCCCTTCCCATGGGATCTTGTCTTGCTGCTCCTGTGCATAAGATTCCTCGCAAACACCTGATACACAAGCAAACTAATTCGTCACAATTTTCCCAAGAAATATCTCCTTTCCCCATTAAATTTAGAGTTTCTAACCACTGCTCTTCCATTCCATTAATTAAGATAGCTCTTAGGACTTTTTTTGGTAGGGTGGTGTGTGGAGATCTTTGCAAGTTATAATGAAATCGTTCGACGTATTCTTCTAGAGTTTCATTATCCTTTGCAACCATCTTAAAAATGTCATCCTTTAGCTCCCTAGTCTTGCAAAAGTCCTGGTATCTTGTGAGGAAGGAGGTTTTCATATCGTCCCAAGAATTAATAGTATGTCTGACTAGACCCATGAACCATCTTAAAGCTGCTCCTTTATGAGTAGAAGGGGATAGTTTTAGCTTTTGGGGGTAGGTGGTGTAGTCATTCCCTCTGCAGAGGAAATCAAATTCAAATAGGAAGGCATCATGATCCTCTGTGATCATCCCATGAAAATTTGGGATGATCTTTAGAGGAATAATCTTCATGGGGGCATTGGCCACTAGGTTGACTATGGGGTATTCTAATGTCGAGGTTTTACCTTGAGGTGGTTGGTTTTCCATTTGGTCCAAGATGTACCAATACTCTTCAGTGATTTCAAGGGGTGTTTTTAGAGTAAGAGGAGGATTAAAAACCTAAGATGGCTTTGCAACACTGCCTCAATCTAGGATCACAGGAGACCCTTGTTCAGATAGTTGAGCTCCTACCTTAATAGTTCCATTGTTTTCTCCTTCTCCTTCTCTTAAGTTACATGATTTTCCCTCTTGTCGAGGATCAAAATGTAAGATTACTATAGTTTGAACACTCTGTTCAGATCGTCCAATTTTTCTTTCAATCTAAGTGTGAGATGTAGATGGTGAACCTATTGCTTGAGTTATTACAGTAGGGATTTTTTTCCAGATACAACCCATAATCCTGCTGATGCTTGAGACTCTGCTTTTCTCACAATTTCATCTATAAAGGTTGTTCTCCCAAGGTTCACCGATACCTTGTCTTTTGTTGATTATAGAGGGGGGTTCTACTCTTTTTTATCTTTCTATTCCTAATCATTCATAAAAACCAATTCCTATTTAACCTCTAAGATTTTGCTCAAAAGCGGGCTGTAAGAAAGCACTTTAATTTCTAGGTACATAGGTTCTTACCTCCTGTTTTTAAAACCCAATTCTTTTGTAGCAAGATAAAAAGGAAATCACTTTGTAACACTCTCCCCGGAAATGGTGCCAAAATGTTGGTGCACTAAGATGTCTGTTTACAATCAATATTAATTCCTACATTAATTATCAACCCGAGGCAAGTATTTTTATTTCAAGAGTCTCAACACTATATATGCAGTGAATTCAGAGGTTAACTAATAACGAATCGTTGCAATTGCTAATGATTATCTTCTTCAAACTTAATCCAATCAACTCTGAAATAAGAAATTCTGAAAGAAATTCATAACGCACTCTACAATTCTACTTAACCTATCATGGAAGCAAATAGGTCTGAATACAACTTGTAAAGAATCATGCTTAATAGTCTTAACTAGAATAGAAGCTAACTCACTCACTCATGAAAGAGAACTATAACAATTAACAACAATGGTAATTGGACAACAAATCCTAATTAAATAAAAAATCCTAATTAAGTAGCAATTCCGAATTGAGCATCAAACAATACTAGTGTGGTAAACATTATTTGAATAGAAAATGACTATCAAACCATAAAGCGATTAATCCTATCTTTGAAATTTATGATAACATTATTTGAAAGTAACGTGATCTGAGGTGGAACTAGCATAACCAATTCAATCAAAAGTATCACTCACATATAACGCATGGATCAATCTAAATCTCAAATGAAAAACAAAATAAAATTGACTCGAAAATCCTTACAGTAATCAAAAGTAATATTAACTTAACATTAACAAAAAATCAAGAATGAAATAGAAGAGATTATGACACAGGTCAAGCGGTAGATCTTCTCTTGACCAGGGCAAAATTTTTCAGAAGTCTCTGCTAAGAGATACTCAAAATATAAGTATGAGTTAAACATAGTCTTTCTTCATTATAATAAATAACCAAGTTACAACATCCAAAATAATAGTATTATATGTCAAAAATAATAATTACAAAATGTGAAATTATAAACTTTGTGTAGTTTTGCCTTTCGGCCTTATATATTGCATTTAGAAAGTAAATAGATAAAATTGAATCCTGAGGGTCAGGGGATCCTGAGGATTTCACTATACTTGATCTACTTCTGTCATAAAATAGTCATTGGTTTGCCCAGTGTTCCATTGTCCTGCCTTGCCTCTGATGCTGTCACTTTCCCTTATGAGATGTTGTCATTCTATTGATTGGGCAGTTATCACTCAGTTCATGACTTCTGCACATAAAGATAGTAAAAATCAGTTTTTCCTACATAGATTCATCTAATTTGTTACTGATTACTTTTAATTGACTTTATCTATTATTTCCTCTACTTTTATTCATAAATAGAGATAATCATGTGAGGATGAGTGCTAAATAAAGTGATTAGAAAGAAGAAAACATACATATTTCTTGACCCAACAGTAAACATTGGCACTGAGGAAGAACTGAAGTTTGTGAAGATTGGAGATTATTGGGATGATGCCACACTAGACAGAGTTTTTGAATTACTATACGAGTACCAGGATCTCTTCCCCACTATGTTTTCATATTTGAAGGGCATACTTAGCGATTTGGGTGTTATGCGAATCACATTGAAGCCAGATGAGAAGCTTTTCAAGAAGAGACCTTCTCACCTTAATCCTAAGTATAAGGAAAAGGTTCACCCAGAGTTGGATAAAATGTCGGATGTTGGAATTATAGAACCTATTGAAGAGTCTGATTAGGTGAGCCTGATGGTAGTCCAAGAGAAGAAACAAAAGGGTGAAATAAGGATTTTCATAGATCTGTGGTGATGCATGTGTCCATGATCCATTTCCAATGTCATTTATAGATGAAGTGTTAGACAATGTTGGAGGGCAAGATCCCTATTCCTTTATTGACAGGTTTTTCGGGTATCATCAAATTAGTATTGCGCTAGAGGATCGAAGAAAAACCACCTTCATGATAGAGTGGGGTTGTTTTTAGTACATTATTATGCCTTTTGGATTAAAGAACACACCTGCAATATTTTCCTGCGTATTCATAACAGTGCTCAAAGAATTCATTCGTATGTTTCTAGAAGTATACTTCAATGACTGGACTGTGTTTGGATTGGTAAAACGCCATGTCGTAAGTTTGCACCTTATGTTGGATACATGTCGAAGATACCAGATTGCACTGAATTTGAAAAAACATATATTCTATGTTCCTTTGGGGATCTTGCTAGGTCATGCCATATGTAAGCAATGATTGATGGTGGACCCTACAAAGATCATTGTAATTGTGAACTTGGGGGCCCCTATGAACGTCAAGCAGCTATGCGAGATGCTAGGACCTACTAGATACTATATAAAAATCATTAAATCATATGCTCAAATTACTGCGAACATGGAGAAACCATTGAAGAAGGATGCGACATTCTATTAGGATGAGGAATGTCAGCATAACTTAGATGTGTTAAAAGAAAATATGGTGACTGTGCCAATCCTAGTATTTCCTCATTAGAAGAAGGAGTTTCATGTACATGTGGATGCTTCTTGCATTGTGCTGGGTGAAGTACTAACACAGGTAGGTGAAGGAGAAATGGACCATCCTATAGCCTTCACAAGTAGGAAGTTATCAAAGGCTGAAAAAAATCATTCAACGATAGAGCACAAGGGGTTGGCCATGTTATACGTGTTGCATAAATTTATGCATTATCTGTTAGGGAGACATTTCAAGATGTATACAGATTATTCTGCCTTAAAGTACTTGGTCAATAAGCCTGTGTTGCGAGGAAATGTTTTTAGGTGGTTGTTATTATTTCAGGAATATGATTTTGAAGTTATTGTGAAGCCTAGTTGGTTGAACGCTAGTCCAGACCATCTGTCAAGGATTGGAATAAGCGAAGAACACAGTAATTTGGAGGAAGGATTGTCGGACGCACAACTATTTATAGTATGTGTAGCAAATGACCATTTTTCTAATATTATTCAATTCTTAACTACAGGGATAGCACCTGAAGGATATACGACTCAGCAGAAGAAATAACTAGTCATTCGTGGAACAAATTTTTTGGTCATTGTGGGACATCTGTAGAAAATGGGGGAAGATGAAATATTGCGGCGATATGTGTTGGAAATTGAGCATGATAGTATTCTCACTGAAGCTCATGGGGGAGCTGCGGGAAGCCATTATGCAGGGAAGGAGACCGTGTAGAATATTTTGCACGTAGGATTATGGTGACCAACATTACAAAAGGATTCCAAAGCATACTGTAAGGCGTTTGATGCATGTCAAATGACTGGGAGACCGTTGTGGAGGGACGAACTACCGCTACATCCTTAGGTATCTTTGTAGGAATTTGAGAAGTGGGCGATCGATTTTATTGGGCCAATCCATCCACCTGGAAAGAAAACGGGCGTGCACTACATTATCACTACCATGAAATATTTAACCCGATGGACGAAAGCACAACTAGTGAAGGATTATACAGTGGCTATTGTAATAAAGTTCTTATTTGAATATGCCTTAACACGGTTTGGATGCCTGAACGTATTAATAAGTCATAGGGGAGTGCACCTTCTGAATGAAACGATTAGCATGGTGATAGCTGAATTTTAGGTCTACCATCAAAAGAGCACACCATATCACTAGCAGGAAAATGGGACAATCGAAGCTTTTAACAAAATGTTTTGGAACACCTTGAAAAGGGTATGTAACACATAGCTGAATGACTGGGATATGCATGTACTTTCTTTGTTATGGGTTTATAGGACGACCTGCAAGAATTTGATAGGACAAACGCCATTCAGGTTGGTCTATGGAAGTGAGGTCATCATGCCAATGGAGTATATTGTGCCCAGTTTAAGGATTGCATCCTTGACAGAGATGGGGAATCGTGAGGCCTTGTAGGAATGGCTCGCACAAGATAATGGAGTTAGAGGAGGACCGATTTTTGGTAGGATTCCACCAACAAGTACAGAAGGCATCCAAAAAAGCATAGCATGATTGCCATATCAAGCTTTACACTTTCAATATAAATGATCTTGTGTTGTTATACATTAGCAATTTCACCAAATTACTGGGTAAATTATAGATGTATTAGCTAGGACCATATATTGTCAAGGAAATTACATAGGGTGGCACAGTTATACTCGCAAAGATAAATGGTGAACCCTTTCCAGGAAAAGTGAATGGGAGCCGACTAAAGCTATATATGGGGGATCTTGCCCTTTCATAATGAATATATGAATGCATGACATTCCTAATGCTTCTGGAAGTTGCAAGGGAGCACGGGACTATAAACTACACTACTTGACTTGGAGGATAAGGCATCAAGCAGGCTACATGAAGATTCACAAGGGTGAAACAGATGAGGCTGCAGTCAGAATGTTGCACCATGGAGGAAGTATCTACACTGTCTAGCCCAAAAATAATCATTGGAATTGATGTAGTTGATGGGACTGAGAAAATCTTGTTAGGAGGAGCGAGTAGGCAGAAATTAAGGAAAAAATATTTGAAAATCTGCCATCAAAGGTGCATTTATGACAAAGTTATGGAGGGAATGGTCGGATTTGAATATGAAAATTGGTATAAGTACATTTTATTGGTCTGTGAAGAAACACTTTGTTTCCTATACATTTCTTACACGAACCAAGAAGCTTGGGAGGTTTTCAAGCACCCATGTCTAGCTCATTATTTTGATACATATTGCTGAGTTTTTTTGGAGAGGATATCTGAGCCTACAAGTTATGAGGCCATGGTGTCTGATGCCCCATCTTTGGGAGCTTTAGGCATAGAAGCTACATTAGAAGTACCTACAACGCCAAGGTCATCTAGGCCAAAGAAGTTTGATTCCAAGCCAAAGCAAAAGAATTCGGTCGTAGAGCCAATGTGCCACTTGCCCAAAAAGAATCTGTAGGAGGTGAAGCAGAAGGGAAAAATGGACAAGCAAAAGAAACCTTTTGTTTCCCTAGATCTAGAAGAAGAAGAACTCTACCAGGGGATTGAGGAGTTGGATGCCGAGGATTCTGAACCAATCACTATGCTTTTGGCCTATGTGCCTTAGTGAAAAGGATAGAAGAAGGTGACCAAAGACCCCAAGTCCAAAAAATTTAGAATTCTATGTCACTACTCCTAGTTGACATTACATTTGAAGGTGTGCTCTTAGCGTGCATACCAACGTTAAAGATGGAAGACTTGGACCTCTCTCACTGGGAGAAATTCCCATATTTAGAAAAAAAATTAGTATATGTCTTGCATAAACTATGAAGAAATGAGGGTCACAAAGTTGGAACCCATGAAATGGGTTAGAGGAGTTCAACTGGCCGGACTATTTCACATGTTATTCATACCCCATTTTCATTGCTCCAACATCAATATGGTGTGTGTGAGATAGTTGCTGATATTACTACATGATGGCCATTTATGGCTAGGTGAGCCTATCCATATCATGAATATGTTAATCCATCGGATTACTAAGCTACCATATAAAGGAGCAGACTAGAAAAAGGAGTTTGCAGGAAAAACCAAGGAAAAACAACTCACAGTCCGTATAAAGCGCGAGTTCGGGCTTGTAAAGAAATCGCGCAGATATTCTATCCACTCCATAAAAGAGTAGGAAGTACAGTTTGTAGCATAGATCCTAGAAGGAAGGATAATGGGGAAGTGTCGCATGGATGAAGTGCCCACATCGGTCATTTCATTAGTAGCGTAGTGTGCGAATAGGGTCTAGTATAACTAGGCCCATTATCTCTATAGTTTTTGGAAAATTGTCGCGAGGTGTAAGAGAAGAGAAAGTCATTCCACTATGCTTGGATCTTATTGCTAATCGTTTTGGTGTCTTGGATGCTTCTAGAGGAGAGTTAGTTCTCTCCACACAATGAGAACCCCCTAGAGGCAACAAAGTTCGCTTCGCTGTGGTAGATAAAAGACGTGGGCTAGATTATAGAATCCAAGGTTTTTTGGGTACTCATGGAAATAGACATTCGAACAGCTATAAACCAGAGACCAAGGTTATCTCCCACCTTATTTGAGTAGCTAAGGGCTTCATAGAATTTAAGGTAGAATTTTAAAATGTTTGGGTCTGTGCGAGGAGAGACCCTCAAAAGGTATGGCACAAGATGCCTTAATTAGTGGCCACAAGAGATGTGCAGGAGGTTGTGGGTGGATGACTAGCAGAGTGACACGATCCTACCCATTTAGGGTTGAGACAAGAAAAGAAGGAGAAATATCCTTTGTGCAAACCTCTGTTGTGTAAAAGAGGAAAGAAAAATAATAGGAAGTCGCAGAGGAGAAGGTTGCCTAACAAGAGAAAGAAGTTCCTCAAAAGACCACTGCAAAGACAACACGTGCTGAAAAGGAGCGTGCAGACAAGGTACATATAGAAAAGGCACAAGTCACAATTGTCGTTGAGGCATCAACATCCTTGCATACCACAAAGTAGGATCCATCAGCCCAGGGTGACAATTGGGGGTAGGAGTTTTCCACCTCCTTAAAATTCCAAAATTGCACCAAAGAGACAACGACAGGTCCGCAAAAGAAGCAGAAATCCGATAGACATTTACTGGTGGACCCTCTTGTATTAACAGAGGGTGATTTAGATGAGATTGGTGACAAGGTTAGAGATACCATATCAGAGTTATTATCACAATTTGAGAAACAATATATGTAGACACTGAGTAGTGTCCAAAAGGATTTGCGCGAGCTGCAGATCCAGGCCATTATGATCCAAGTGAATGTTGTTTAAGAAAGCGCGATGTAAGTGAGCTTAACTGAAGCAAGCATGAGTGTCCTCGATGCGGACTGGAAAATGGACCTAAGGATCATTCGTTTACTAGAAGGATCCTTGCGAGTAGATAAGAAGGAATACCGCAACACTCTAGCAAAGATCAAGGATATTGGAATCAATGTGGCTGCGTTGTCACTCCAGACCCTCGATGCATTGCATCAGTGGGTCTCAAATGAGTTGTAGATTAGGGAGGAGCGTGCCCTTATGGCCCTCAATGAATTTAAAGTAAACAATGAAAATATGTATGAGGAGAAGACACATGCACTGAAGGAGAAAGAAGAACTGCAATTGCGAAGCACAAACCTAGAGTTAGTAATTGAACAAGCTTGCAACATTGGTCCACAATTGCATATCCTAGACGATGCACAGGTCGAAATGAAAGTCAATAAATTATCTACTGCAGTGCGTGATGCCAAATATGAGGTTGGGTAAGTCACTTTTGAGTTCTAGATAAAGATATCTGAACTCCAACTCAAGCTTTAACCAACCACACCGCTAAAAGTTCGGGAACAAAGAGGTGAAACTATAAAAGAATCAATGGGTCAACTAGACATCACAGCTCACAGTTGCGCCCAGCTATTTAATCATACAACAGGCCTATGGGATGCATTACAGGAGGACCCTAAGCTGCAACAGTTGAGCACAGACATTAGGGAAGCGCAAAAAAAATATGATGAAATCAATATGATTGCGCGGATGTTGGTGCCAGTTCAGCGCTTCACGCTCTTGCAGGAAGGAAATGTGATTCAGATGAAGATCTAGGAGTTACATAAAAATGAAGCCCTATGAAGAGATTGACTTTAGCCTTTGCTATGGGAATAAGTACCCTAGGGCTTTGTGTTAGAACCCCAACAGAGCAGAAGCATAATACAACAAGAAACACATACAACTCAGGCAAAATGCTTATATAAACAAACTATGCAAGAGAGATCATACCGAGATTTCCTTCATTCGAGTAGGTCCCTTAGGGTTCAGACCCTCTGCAACTCCTAATGTTATTCAGACCTAAAAATAATTCAATTCGAACATATATAGTAGTATAGAGATAAAGCATATTCACGAAAGTTAACTTTATACCATATAAACTAATGATCAGTCATACATCAAAATAACATTCATACATAAATTACAACACGATTTGATGCATAAACAAAGATATTTTCAGAAACAAGACAATATTTCTTTTATTGGAGTAAGCTATAAATAACATGGAGAGAATTCACCTGAGTCTTCTTCTTCTAGCTACAAGCGGAACCATCCTCCGGATTTGTCCTATCCTAGCCTTCAAAAATATTCTTCCATAACTGAGACCATGATATCTCAAGCAAGAAGGAGAATATCTATAATCAAGGAAACAAGGGTTTCCTGAAGCTTGGGAAGTGCATGAGGCATAGGGATACATTAGACTCAGTTAGGGATAATCTCATTATAATAACTCTATCTCTTCGCCTCCTTAAGGCCTTCTCATAGAAGTCTATTTATACTTCTCCCAATTAGTTTTTTATTTGGGGAACAGTTGGGCAACATGATATAAGAGGTAATAAATAGGTAAAATTCATGAACTCCCCCCATAATTAAGGCAATTTATTTTTTTTAAGTGTTTTAAGACATATACACAGGTTGGGTATTGACTAACCCACATGTACACACTTTTATCTCAGGGCAATGTAGCGTACAGGGAGTAAAATACCATTTTTAAAATCGTTGGACCAAGTCTAGAAGGAGGGGTTGCCCTAGGACATAAACCAAGCATCACAAATACCAAGGGTGATAAATGGTGCTATAAAAAATGCCCCCTAATATATGAGGTCAGACGGGGTACATGATGGCCGAAATGTATTAAGTGTATGGAAAGAACCTTGTCGAAACTGAGAAGGATTTCACTAGAATTTAGCCTGCCAAGCCATCAAAAAGAGATCAGAAAGAAAATGTTGTCTGAGGTAGGCATACCCATGCTCCGAGAAAGTAAAGCATGTCATCATATCAAGTATAGGCGGATCCAATATGTATACAAGTACAAAGAACTAAAAGTACATAATGGATCATCTGATCGTGATCGAAATAGAACATGTCTGAATATCTCATATAAGAAGATGATCAACGAAGCTGAAGGATGAAGCTGATCGCTAATGTCAAAAACTGATCCCAATAGTACAAAATGAACATGATGGAATAAAATGATACTACATCGCAACTCAGATGCCAGCATATAAGATGTCGTTGTGAAGAACTATAACATATACGCTGCATGGTGTCAACTAGTAGCAACAGGAGCAATTGACAAGTGAAACAACACATGCTGAAGTAACTTGAGGTCTTCCCCGATTGCCGTGGTACATTTCTACATAATGGGAATAAATATCTGAGGTCGACCACGTGAGAAATCATTTGATTACTGGTCATTGATGTATACCATTAAGAAATGCAAGACTACTCACCGATAATGAAAATGAGAGTCAAGGTCCCTAGTACAATCTAACAAGTGTGGATAAATGAACTGAAGTTGAACAATTGGAAGAATCTATCAATCAAGGAACAATGATGGTTTCCCACTGTCGATAGTGAAGGAATCTGCCACTGATGATTGCAACCCCCAAGGTACTGCCAAATGGACTCTAGATCTTTGTCCCAGAGAAAATGAGTTGTAGTCGATAGGAAAAGATCTGCTAGAAGGAAGGAATTAAGGCATCCTTCATAAATCTAGCGCGTGTAACCCATAGGCCAATAATGTGGAAGGAATCCGACGAAAAAGATGTAGTAACCCAACCGAAGCATGTTTATGGTGTACACAAGATGTAGCTATCACACGATAGAAACCCTTTGAATCAACCAATAATAAAAGCTGACACATAGGAGAGCAATCCACCAATAGGGTCAAATGGAAACCAAGGCACTGCACGAATCCCAATGTGTGATAATGAAAGCTAATGTCGAACACAATGGAAACCACACAGTCAAAGACCCATGATATTGATCGATGTTGAGGACAAGATGGCGTATCAATAATGAAAATAGGGCCAGGGTGTGGCTTTAGGCCTGTCCTCAGAGAAATATGTCGTCGTCGATAAGGACAAGACCCACCAGCAAGAATTCAATGGAGACCTTCTCAAACTGGCATGAGAAAAGGACCAATATAAATTATGTGATGACAAGCATGACACTAGCAACCAGGGATGGCCAACTGAAAAATAGGACAAGAGACACTACAGAGAGGCTGACTCAGGCTTACTTCCCTTAAACAAAAGCATGACTCAATGATGACTATATGGTAGCATATGATAACTTTGTATAAGTTCGTTATGCAGGAGGCACAAGCAAGCTCTCCTTATGATTGGAAGAGGTAACCAATCGGAGGAGTACTGACTTAATAACAAGGGTAAGGAATACCTAAGTCAAACTAAATCCCTCCCAAAAAGGAGGAGAGACTTTCTTTTGAGTGCTTTGTTCAAGGGAGACACAATTGACTCTAGTTGCCAACAAAATATGGAAATGTTGTCCCGTTCCTGCTCTTTTTGGAATATATATATTTTTTTGTCTTTTTCTTTAAGCTGGAAAAATAATAAAAGAATGTTATAGTACAGTGGAAAGAACGAGTGTCAGAGAAACATATGATCTAGTCCTTGGGATGGAACAATCCTATGCTCAATATAGGGATGTGAAACTGGTCAAGGACACTCAAAGGGATGTTCTTTCCATGGGTCCAAGGATGTGTCAAGTTGCAAAAGCTAGGTGATTGCATGGTTGATTTTGTAGAAGACATGGTAAAATAAGTGGCTTAAACACGAGTCCAAGTGAAGCCGGCTCAAGGCCAAAAGGTACAAATAGTCAAAATGCAATGCAATAGTACAACTCAACACAAAGGAGCCTCTAGGGTATAAGGCCAAAATTCAGTGCAGAAGAAAAGAGAATGTGTCTTCAACGCACAAGTCATGGTGGGACTAAAGAGGGCTCCCAAGCCTACGCAGTATAGTAGCATGGGAAACCAATGGCAGCGAGGTTCTAACTAAGATGCACATGTAAAGGATGGCTCTACCATCACATCATGATTTAAAGATCGGTGAGTGAACATGGTTTTCTAACCAAGATACGATGGGGTTGACCCTACAGCTAATGTATCGCTGAACAGAAGCTAGTATGCAAGATGCAATGGAAAAAATGGTTTTCCCTAATCTATATGCCAATGAGTGAACAATACCTTCCATGAATACTCAACGGTCATGGGACCGAAATAACATCTCGAAGAATTCTCCAAAATATCCTGAAAAATGACCCATTCTTGACAATCCAAGCCCACAAGTCAAAAAATCCATGAGACAAAAATCAATTTTCAAAAAAAATATTTTGCAATTTCAAAGTTATATAATGACTTTTGGACTCAGTTTTTTTTTTTTTAATTTCTATTTCGATCAAAGAGTTGTGGATTAGAAGGGAGAAAACTTGCCTCTGAACAATTGGACTGTTCAAATCGCACCAAAGTTATCAGATAACCCTCAAATCATCGTTGCAATGTTTTGTGATAGTTTTTATTAGTTTTCATTAAGTTTTGACCGTGGGAATTTATGCCCAAAAATCCAACTCTGTGTACACATGGGTTGGATGTGATTAACCTGCATATACAATGGCCCTACATGTGACTATGTGTAAAGGGAACCCACGTATACGATGGCCCTACATGCGACTATGTGTAAAGGGAACCCGCGTGTACACGAGTTAAATTTTAAACACAAAAAATGACGATTGAAACTTAAATTTTTTGTTGGAAATAATACTGAGAGGGGGGGTGAATCAGTATTATCAAGTTCTTTTAATAAATCTTCCTTAATTATACTTTGAATTATTTTTGCATGTCAGTACCATAAAATAATGAGCATGAACAAAGAAAACAGATAGTCACACCAAAGAACACCAGATGTAAGGTGGAAACCCAATGTGGGTGAAAACCACCTGCTGCAATATGTCTCTATCTTCTTTCAAATTAGAAACTTCTTTTACAAAGGTTTTGCACTGGTGCAGTCCTTTACCAGTACGCAGGCTGCATCCTGCAGAGAGCTACAACTCTCTCTCGTTTTCCAGTCTCTCCTCAAAGGGAGCTACAACCCCCTACTTCTTTTCTCTCAAGGACCACTTTTCATAAAGTTTCAAACTGGATCCATAAACATCAAGAGATCATCAAGTACAAGTAAATAACCCAGTCAATTGCAGTAACCAGATCAACAGTAACAGTAAACTAAACCCAGAACACCTTATCAATAGAAAAATTCAGCCAAGAAAGGATCTTAAGACAAATACGCAGTTTTTCTTTCTCTGCTCTGCGTGCGTACGCACTTCACCTTCTGCTTCCCTGCGTATACCCGCAGAGAACCTTCTGTCGCACCGCGTACCCTCGCACTATTTCTTCAATCAAGCTACGTACTGTTACTGCAGACACGCACCCACTGATACTATCACGCTGTGTACTGATACTGTAGCCACGCACCCACATATGCTATCGCGCCGCGTACCTACGCACCTGCGGCTTCTGAAGCACCGCGTACTTTCCCTATGCCTACGCACGTGAACCTCTGTCGCGCTACGTACCCATGCACTGTGCCTTCTTCTGCTCTGCGTACCCATGCACTTCTCCTTCTTCTTCTCTACGTGCCTACGCACTTGCACCGTTAATCTCCTGTGTACCTCTAATTAGGGCCGAACTGGCAGTCCCCCAGTGTATCACCGATAGTCAGATGCTCAAATCTGATCATGCGCTCGAGAGATCACCCTTCATAGATTCGCTTTCAACTTCACTTTATATAGATCAAGCTTTTGAAAATTAACCCAATATTTCAGATCTTAAGATATTCAATTTGCAAAAGATACCTTGGTCAAGTGATCTCCTTTACTTTATATAGGCAATCTCATCCTAAAATCATGGATCAATACCATAGATAACCAATACAAGGGGCCAAAAAACATGGGGCTCAATAATCATAATAATATAAAGCAATACCACGGGCCAAAACCATAGAATCAAGAACGGCGGGCTAAATACCACGAGCAAAACATAAGAAACCCCATGTGAGCGCGCTTCACTGCCTTGAAATGTGTGCATTGGGGTCCGCACCTTTTGGACTGGTAACCTGCGGGTCCGACCGCACCTCCTGTATGGGTAACCTGCGGGTCTGCACCTTTTGAACCATTCACCTGCGAGCCTCTTAATTTCCATCATTTTGAGAGCCTTAACACTTGAGTGGGTTTCCATCAAGTACAACACCTATATCATAGAGCCATACCAGAAGCATAATGCCAACAATCTCCCCCTTTGGACTTGATGGCAACCTCAAGATCCTCATTCTCCCCCTTTGACATCAAGGGCAAAGGGTTATGCTCCCCCTAAGAACATGCTCCCCCTGACTATAAACCAGATCTGCAAATAGGAAACAGAATCCACCAAACACCATAAACAATCATGAAAGAGATAGAGACATATTGCAGCCATGTTTTAGATCAGCATCCATGTTCTCCTTTTGTGCTCCCATAATGCCAACAATGCATTATATATGCTCCCCTTGAACCTGTGCCATCGATCTGCAATCAATCCATAAACCAAAAAATCTACGCGTATACCACGTATAGACCTCGCATACAACCAATAGATGAGATTCAACAACAAGATGATGCATCAACAACCCCCAGCTTTTGCCTGAGCTATTCAAAGGTCTCCTTGGGCAGTGGTTTAGTGAGTATATCAGCAACTTGTTCCTTAGAAGGAACATACTCCAACTTGACCTTTTGTTCAAGCACTTGTTCTCGGAGAAAATGATACTTGATCGATATGTGCTTGGTCTTTGAATAAATAACTGGGTTCTTTGAAATGTTGATTGCACTTGTATTATCACATAAGATGGAGATAGGTGGCATACAAGTGATTTGGAAATCCTGCAAGGTCCGCATCATCCAAAGAAGTTGAGTGCAGCAAGATGCAGCAGCAACATATTCTGCTTCAGCTGTAGACAAGGCAATCGAACTCTGTTTCTTGCTGAGCCAAGATACTAATCTGGAACCCATAAAGAATGCACCACCACTTGTGCTCTTCCTGTCATCCACGCTTCCGGCCCAATCTGCATCTGTATAAGCATGAAGTGTGAGGTCTGTATCTCTAGGATACCATAAGCCATAGTTTTGAGTTCTTTGAA
>APFE030920105.1:26180-61611 GCA_000404065.3 Pinus taeda | reverse complement strand
TGCCTTTTCCTTTTATAGCTGCAGGCATATCATTTCCAAAAGAAACTTTCTTTCCCTTTTCTAAAGCAGAATATGATTCAAGTTTGTCTTTATCACCTGTCATATGCTTTGAACATCCACTGTCGATGTACCATAGATTTTCTTGTCCTTGTGCATAAAAGGCTATCCCACATCTTTCTGTTTGTGGTTCCTTTATTCTCCATTTTTTGGTGTTTGAAGGCTGTTCCTTTGTCTACTGAAACCTGCTCCTGCATTCAGAATCTTCATGACCAAAGTTATTGCAAATAGAACATTCAACTTCATTTTCAAGAGCCGAAAAATTGTTATAGGTCCTCTTTGTAATCCCAGTCATACTTCTTTGTTTTTGAGCTTCTCTAGTCATGATTGTTTTATATGCAACACATTGAGCTACTTTGTGACCAACGTTATGACAAGAGAAACATTGTCCATTGAAGAAACTTCTACGGTTATCAAATCTACTGGCCACATGATTGTAATTTCTATTGATATCCATTCTTGAAGTAAATTGAGAAGATTTTACCTATGGCTGGTTGTAGCTTTTGTTCACCCTTAAGATGGATTGCCCCTGGTTTACCTGATAGTCTTTGTTTGCTCTTGATGTAATTCGTCCCTGCTTTACCTGGTGATCTTCATTGAGCTTTTTCTCATTCCTTCTTGCTTCATCAAGATAACTCTTTGAGGTGGATGCTTGAGAGGTTTCTCCATTATACCCCAGACCTGTCTTGTTTAGTGGAGAACGCTGTACATTGATGATCTCATCCATAGTTTCAGATCCTTTGACAAACTTAAGATTAATAGCCTTTTTTTTCTCAATCTCTTTTCTAAGACCAACAATTTCACCTTCTAACTTTTCAAGATATTTTTCCTTTTCATCAATTTGAAATTATAGAGTATCAATGATCATATTCTTTTCTTGTATACATGTCTTGAGTCTAGAAATCTCTTCATAAAAACTATCCACATCTATAGCATCCATGTAATTATCGTCTTCAAATGCCATCAAAATTTTATAGTCATTACCTCGTTCATCTTCATCACTATTTGATAGACCGTCACTGTCTTCATGAGTGTAGTAGCTCTTCTTATTTGAATTCTGTTTCTTTTTCCATCTAATAGGTTCCTTTCCCTTCTTGATCTTATCCTTATGAGGACATTTGGCAGCATAGTGACCTACTCTTCCACAAGCAAAGCATTTGAAGGGAAGCTTACCTCTAAACCGTCCAGTACCTCGTTGAAGATTTCTGACAAAATTTGATTCTTCTTCTTCTCCTGATTCATAGTACTCTCCTTTGCCTGAAGCTTTGAAGGCAACTTCTCTCCTGTCAGAAGGACCTCCTTTCCTCATTTCATAAGCAGTTAGAATTCCATGTAGTTGTGACATTTTAAGATGTTGGAGATTTTCCTTTTCTTCTATAGCAGAAACTTTAGATTCAAACCTAGGTGACAAAGATATCAGAACTTTTTCAACCACAACAACTTTTTTTATTTCTTCACCGAAATTTTTCATACAATTAACAATCTCATCTACACGGAGAGAATAGTTAGCCACACTTTCATCATTATACATCTTGAGATTTTCATACTGAATCCTGAGGGTTTGAATTTTTGCACGTTTTACCTGATCATCTCCTTCATAGCTCAGATCGATATTGTCCCATATTTCTTTTGTGGATTTATACTGCATAACTTTCACAAATTCTGATTGAGATAGGCATCCTAGAAGAGTATTGACTGCCTTTGCATTTGTTTCATATTTCTTTTTCTCTGCTGGATCTATAGGAGTGGTTGATGGAAAAGTATACCCTGTTTCTATGACGTCCCAAACTTCAGTACCCAAAGATTGAAGATAGGCAGTAACTCTTACCTTCCAATATACGAAGTTTGTCCCATAAAAAATTGGTGGCCTGATCGATGCTTCCCTCTCATAGTTTCTCATGATGATGGATCTTCCTTCAAGCGATCAAGCTCCTTTAGAAGGACCTGCTCTGATACCAATTGTTGGAAACAATACTGAGAGGGGGGTGAATCAATATTATCAAGTTCTTTTAATAAATCTTCCTTAATTACACTTTGAATTATTTTTGCATGTCAGTACCATAAAATAATGAGCATGAACAAAGAAAACAGATAGTCACACCAAAGAACACCATATGTAAGGTGGAAACCCAATGTGGGTGAAAACCACCTGCTCCAATATGTCTCTATCTTCTTTCAAATTAGAAACTTCCTTTTACAAAGGTTTTGTACTGGTGTAGTCCTTTACCAGTACGCAGGCTGCATCCTATAGAGAGCTACAACTCTCTCTCGTTTTCCAGTCTCTCTTGGAAGGGAGCTACAACCCCCTACTTCTTTTCTCTCAAGGACCACTTTTCATAAATTTTCAAACTGGATCCATAAACATCAAGAGATCATCAAGTATAAGTAAATCACCCAGTCAACTGCAGTAACCAGATCAACAGTAACAGTAAACTAAACCCAAAACACCTTATCAATAGAAAAATTCAGCCAACAAAGGATCTTAAGACAGATACGCATTTTTTCTTTCTCTGGTCTGTGTGCGTACGCACTTCACCTTCTGCTTCCCTGCGTATACCTGCAGAGAACCTTCTGTCGCACTGCATACCCTTGCACTGTTTCTTTAATCAACCTGTGTACTGTTACTGCAGACACGCACCCACTGATACTATCGCGTCGCGTACTGCTACTGTAGCCACGCAACCACTTATGCTATTGCACTGCGTACCTACGCACCTGCGGCTTCTGAAGCGTCGCGTACTTTCCCTGTGCCTATGCACCTGAACCTCTGTCGCGTTGCGTACCCACGCATTGTGCCTTCTTCTGCTCTGCGTACCCATGCACTTCTCCTTGTTCTTCTCTGTGTACCCACGCACTTCTCCTTCTTCTTCTCTGCGTACCCACACACTTGCACCATTAATCTCCTGCATACCTCTAATTAGGGCCGAACTAGCAGTCCCCCAGTGTATCACCGATAGTCAGATGCTCAGATCTGATCATGTGCTCGAGAGATCACCCTTCATAGATTCGCTTTTAACTTCACTTTATATAGATCAAGCTTTTGAAAATTAACCCAATATTTCAGATCTTAAGATATTCAATTTGCAAAAGATACCTTGGCCAAGTGATCTCCTTTGCTTTATATAGGCAAGCTCATCCTAAAATCATGGATCAATACCATAGATAACAAATACAAGGGGCCCAAAAACATGGGGCTCAATAATCATAATAATATAAAGCAATACCACGGGCCAAAACCATAGAATCAAGAACGACCGGCTAAATACCACGAGCCAAACATAAGAAACCCCATGTGAGCACACTTCACTGCCTTGAAATGTGTGCACTAGGGTCCGCACCTTCTTGACTGGTAACCTGCGGGTCCGACCGCACCTCGTGTATGGGTAACATGCGGGTCCGCACCTTTTGAACCATTCACCTGCGAGCCTCTTAATTTCCATCATTTTGAGAGCCTGAACACTTGAGTGGGTTGCCATCAAGTACAACACCTATATCATAGAGCCATACCAGAAGCATAATGCCAACATTTTTTTAGGATGACCATCACATGGAGAGAAAGAGAGGATACCACAATTGACAATGAGTTAATGAATGACCAAAATGCACTAGATGCATTGAGAGGGTGTGGCTTATTGAAATTCTTCAAAATGCCCAACATGAAAGCTAACACACGCCTGCTCGAATTCCTGATCCACCACCAGAGTGTAGAGGATGATGCCTTCATGATAGATCAAATGCCTCTATGGATTGAGGTTGAAGACATCTACTTTATCATAGGTCTCCCTTAAAGAGGGGAGGTCATGCATTCGATAGTAGGACAAGAGGTAGTCTTTCAGTAGAAGACTATGTACATATATACTATCTTGGACTCCTGGAGAAGATTGGAAGTCAGATTCCAATCAAACACGTGGAAAGTTTATCTCTGAGGATTCTTCTATTTACCATTGTGAGGGTAAATGGATAAGCTTCATTGCACCAGGCTTCACGAGTGTCCATGAGCCTGGCAGTGGAATGCCTTACCATAGTTTTTGACTAGTGCATGCCTCTTCTGACCAACATGAAGAGCCAATTGACCTCTATTCAGAAGGGTCAGACAAAGAACTTCGGATATGGGACTATCTTATGCTCATTCTTCTTCGAGAACGTAGCTAGGCTACGTCCCAAAGTATCTGTCTCCATCAGCATCCCTCGAGATCCTCGGATGGGTAGATGGGTTGACTTGATGAAACACCTTGGAGGCAGGGATGTGCCTAGGATGACTTTCGATGATGAGTTTTTCACCTAGTGGGACCAATAGATCATCGCAGTTGACGACTACCTGTATGTTGGTATGGATTTCTAAGGAGATCAAGACTTGTTGTTGCCACAAAATGCAGCATGGGGAGACATAGGTAATAATTTTTTAAGTTTTTGTAAATTTTAAAGAATTTTTTTCTTTTTTAAATATGAAACAACCTTAGAAATAATTTTGATGGGACAAAATACTGACAAAACGACCATGTTCTAGATCTGGGTCTAGTAATACCAGATGTATTTCCAAGGCACAGGCATCACGGAAGAGGTGTTGAAGAAGCAGTAGCTGAGATAGAGAGAGTCCTATATGTAGTTCAGAGAAGCTTAGTGAGACTGACTCACCAGGTACCTATGATAGTCATAGAGGATCTACCTAAGGAGGTGCAGCGTCGTGTGGTAGGGGTACCACGAGACTAGGTCCACATACTTCAGCATGTAGCCAATGCAATAGTTAACTTTTTAGCCACTCATCTTGAGCCAAGTCTATAGATAGACTGGACATGATTATGGGCATTTTGTCTCAATTTTTTATATTATTTTTTGAACACTTTATCTATACACAAACAATTTTATGATATATACAGATTCAAATTTTGTGATGTTTGTTTAATTTCATGAATGATTAATATGCCAATCTAATGCTTGATTAGCAATAGAATCTGCTAATGAATTCTCAGATCGTGGAATGTGAACATATGTAATATAAATAAATGATCGTTGCAACATTCTCACTCTCAAAAATTAGTGGTATAAATAAGGATCACGAACCTGATAAATGTTATTTAATTGTGACACCACTAGTTGTGAGTCTAAGTAAACTACCAATGAATCAATCCCATAAGAAATTGCTTCAAATATTAAACTAATAACGACAGTATACTCGTAAATGTTATACGAAGCAGGACCAATACATACTCCCTTCAACACTATCAACTGGTCAGATGGATAATAAGTCACCCAAGCTGCAGAAGTAAGATTCCAAGTGTGCCGACTAACACCATCAGTGAATCCAAAATATATCAAATCATCCATCAACACGTGCCAAAGCAGATAAAAAAATGTTGATATCACAAAATTCTAGACAAATATGTACAAAAATACAATATATACAAATAATTGCTCGGCAAGAACCTAAGAAAAATACTTTTTAAGGTAAAGCCCATTTCGAGGCTCTGCCAACTTGTTCCATTCAAAATCAATAAACTCAAAGGTCCCTTTCTCGAATAATTACTTGACTAAAAAGGGATCATACCACATAGACTTGAATTTTCCTGCCCCCAAGGAATCTTTGTCTTGGTCATAGACTAAGACAAGGTCACCTTCAGAAAAAACCCAAGGATGGACATCTTTATCATACTGAGTTTAACCCTCTTCTTATGGGCCTCACTTATTATGGCAACATATCAATGCTGCTCATTGAGATGTTCCAAATGAATGAGGCATTCCTTGAGACTAAACGTATCTGGAAGAAGTTCTACAGCTAGCTTAAGGGACAAAATTTCACATTCGATAGGAAAAATAGATTCTAGCCTGTAAACTAATTGAAAATGAGTAAAACCAGTGGCAGTCTTCATCGAGGTTCGGTATGGCCAGAGTGCCGAGTACAACATGATGTGCCAATTGGAGTGTTTTTTACCAATTGTCCTTTACAAGACAATCTTGAGGAGACTTATTCATGGCTTCAACTTTGCCACTAGCCTGAGGATAATATGGAGACGAATGCTCCTACCGGAAGCCCAACTTGAGAGCCAATTTGGCCATCAGTTGATTCTGAAAGTGACTGCCATGGTTAGTGACAATCTCTCTTGGCATACCAAATTAGGAAATAACTTGATTGAAGAGAAGCAATGTTGTTGTTTCACTATCATTTTTGTAAGTAGGCATGGCCTCAGTCCACTTCGTAAAGTAGTCTAAAACCACAATGATGTACTTGTGATTCACTGCCGAAGGCGGATTACAGGTAGTAAAATCAATGCCCCACTTTGTAAATGGACTAACAGTGATAATAGGAAAAAGTGGAGCTAGATGAGCATGCATTTTTCAAGTATAAATTTGACAAGGGTGGCAACATTTGACCGCTTCAATACAATATTTGAAAATTTAAGGCCAAAAGTAGCTGGCACACAAAATTTTCTAGGTAGTTGCAAGCCCTAATAGATGACCACCACAAGCTCCACTATGGAAATCATTAAGTACAGACTCTGCTTCTTCCAAAGTTAAGCAACGCCTAAAGATTGAATCAACCCCTCTATGATATAATGTATCACCAATGATAACATAGTTTTTGGCAAGGTGACGTAACTTTCGACTCTCATCCTTGGAAGAAGTAGGTGGGAACTTCAAAGTCTGGAGACATATAATGATATCTCTGTACCAGGGACCTTGTGAAGAAATGAGGAATAAATGTTTGTCAAGAAAATTTTCCTCATAAACAATGGCTTCCTCACAAGGCAGCTCGAAAATTAATTCTACAAAAACCAATGACTTCTTAGATTTGGATGACAAGAACTCAAGATTAAATTGATGTAAAATAACAATGCATCGATTATATTTTCCCCCAATAACTCGCCTACTGATGACAAAAGGATTGACAACCACTAAGATGAACAATTTGTGTAGTAGAATATGATGACAAAGCCGCTAGACAGCATGGACAACTCCCAAGGCCAATTTCTTGATAGGAGAATAGCGTAACTCAGGACCTACTAAGCTTCGACTGAAGTATTAAATTACATGCTCACTAAGAGCATCATCCTCCTGAACCAGAACCATACCTATGGTTGATTCTACCACAACAAGATACAAAAGGAAATATCTGCCATAATGTGGTGGACTCAACAATGGAGCAGAGATTTGTTCCTATTTGAAAGCATCAAAAGATCAGTGTACAAAGTCGTCCCATAAAAGCATAACTCCTTTCTTAAGCAAACGCATAAATCCTTTGGTAATCTCAGCGTAATTTGCTATAAATCTTCTGAAGAAATTTTCCTTTCCTTGGAGAATTTGAAGTTGATGAATTGAAGACGGGGAAGGAAACTGAATTATTGCCTCAACCTTGAAAGGATCAACTTGAATCCCTTCAGTCAATATGATGAATCCTAACAACTGACTAGATGTGACCACAAAAAGACATACTTATTCAGATTCAACCAGATTTTATAAAAACAACATCTCTCAAAAACTAACCAAAGTTGGTTGGGATGATCGATTCTCTTTCAAGAACAAGCAGCTAAGTCATCCAAGTATGCTTCGATAACGTGGTTGATGTCATGGAAATAATAAGAGATGGCCACGTGAAAAGTATCTCTAACATTTTTTAGACCAAAAGGCATCTTCTTGTATGCAAACGTGCCCCAAGGACAAATAAAAGTTGTCTTGTGTTGGTCCTCTAGACGAATAGTAATTTGATTGTAACTAGAGAATTCATCCATGAATGAAAATATTTCATTACCCACACATTCATCAACAATTTGATCAATAAAAGGTGTGGGGTAATTGCCTTTTGGAAAATATTTATTCAAATCCCTAAAGCAGATACATAATCGGATCATTCTTTGTTTTTTATCTACCAGGACTGGATTGGAAACCCACTCCCTTAGAGGAATGTGGTATATGAAACCCACCTTAAGCAACTTTTCAACTTCAGCTTTAATAGTTGTTGCTTTCCGAGGATTGACCGGTTGAAGATTTCGATGAATAGGTTTGGCATTTTCATTCATCTTGATCTCATGCTAGACCATAGATGGATTGATTCCACGCATTCCTCATAAGACCAAGCAAGCACATCTTGAAAATCTTTAAAGAGGTTAGTGCAAATTTGAATTTCTTTAGGGGAACAATCGGCTCCTATGAGGACATTTTCTATAACGTTAGAATCCTAGAGATGTTTATAGGTACAGTTCTTGAGATAACCGACATATTACCTTCGACATATAATTGTGTTGGAGCCAAAGGGTTTTAAACGCTACAAACATCTCTAGTAAGTAGATTGGAGAACCTAGATTCAACTTCATGCAATGGAGGAATAAAACACGAAGGATTATGTAAATCTTCCCATGGTCAATCTACACCCATCGTTGCCTCCAAAATTTCTTCTTCAGATGGTAAAACTGTATCTAAGCAATCCAGAGCATAAGTAGAGTCAAGGGTCCAAGTTGGAGCCACATCACCATCTAACTCCTCTTATGAAAAAGGAGTGGGATGGTTGTTTGTAGATTTAATGATATATTGATAGCTAAGTTCTGCTGCAAACATAGGAAATTCCATTCCACCAACTTTCCCTCCATCTAATGTGGTGGTAGACGAAGGTAAGGTCCAAGGGTCTGAAAAATAATGAGTTAGAAAGAACTCTCTCAATGAAGGGTCCCTGGAGGATGAAATTGCATTGATTCTAGCTGTAGGAGGAGGAAGATAAAATATACCTATTAACGAAGAGTACATCCCAACTCCCAAATTCTCAATAGGTTGATGGGGATTATCCACCAATGGAATGGTAGAATCTGAATTTGCATGCAAGTCGCCTGGAGAATAATCTAACTGATCAATTTTAACAATTCTCTCATCATGAGGAAAATAGAGGATGCGGAATAAAGATGAAACTATGGCATCCATCTCATAAATCCAATTCCTTCCTAAGAGGAAATTATAAGCCAGGTTAGCATCAATGATTTCCACCTCAATATTTACGACCTTTCCCCCAACACATATAGGAAATGCTGAGATAATTTCGTGTGGTCTAAGAGAATGTCCATCAAATGCTGTCAAGAGAGTTGGTGAAGGAACAAATGAATTTGATCCAATGGCCTTCCAACATGACATAGACATTACGCATGTGGAAGCTCCCTCATCTATAACTGTTTGAAAAATATTGGTTTTATGGTAAGTGGAATTTATATGGAAAGCCATATGGTGAGGAAGTCTCTTTTTGACATTCAACATATCAAAATTGAGCACTAAATAATTCTTTAGATCTACTGCACCGATTGCCAAAAGCAAAGCACTTCTCTGAGTAGGACACGACTAGAGTACCTCCAAAGCAGACATAACACAAGGACTTTTAGCCAGATCTTCCACATTCAAGTAGTTTTGGGCTTCCCTAGCATTAGGGTTAATAGTTGAGCACTTTGCGGAACCTTTTGGTATCCAAAGTATAGACTCAACAGAGGGTTGCTCAATATGAAGTGGGTTTGTGGTTTCAGGAACACATTTAGCATTATATGTTTCCATTTCACCATAATCGCATGCTCGAGTAGCAACATCGACATGAGAGTTCATCATATAAACATTTGAGGATTTTTTCCCTTCTTGGTTCCCCCCTGTGGAGGTACTAGCGTTCGAGTTCATGCCAGCAAGTAATTGCTACCCTTGGGGAAAAGGATTAGTTAGAACAGCTTGGGATCTAGAGGACCATTGCTGCATTAACAAGCATTGAGCATCTTGTATCTTAGGGCAGAGGTGATTCAAATGATCTCCATTGCATAACTTGCATGGAAACTTAACCTTTTTCTTGGACTCTTTTCTACCCTCACCGACACCATTGTCGGGTTTGTTCACATTGATCTTCCCCTCTTGGTTCTTCTTCTTACCTCATCGCTTCCTCTTCGCATCGGATTTTTGATTTGCTTTGGGGTTAGAGGCTTGGATGATGTTTATAGAGGTAGGTTGGGTAGGTGAATGTGTAGACGATGCTGCCTAGTTAGAAGAAGCAGTTTGTAGAGATAGCTGTTGCAATTGGTTCAAAAGGTTCATTGTATTTGTGTCAATTGATCCAACTATACCATCGGTGTGAGGACCTGGGTTTGGTTTGGCTAAATCAACCTTAGATCTAGGAGCATCAGGTAGGATTTTATACAAAGTCCCAAACTGAGAATATATCAGTTCTAATTGCTAGGCTCGAAAAATAGCCTACTCTTTCGAATAAACACTGGAAAGAGAAACATCCTTTGAGATTCCAGGTTGTAATGATTTGAGAAACCATTAGAGAAGGAACTCTAGTAGAATTTCGACTTTGATAAGCCTTTTTTTCCTTCTCCATTCTTGAATGTGATCCGAAATGTAAGTTATTGTGTGCTGCTAAAAGTTGGCTAGAAGTTCATGTCCAGCTTCATAGCGGACAGGCAACTGAAATGGTTCAAGAAAATATTAGCCAAATCAGTGAAAGAAGAATAGGTTCCCCCTGGAAACTCTATATACCATTTGGTCACATTTCCGATTAGGTTACGTTGAAATAACCTCAACCTGATCAAATCATTTATTAGGGAGTTGGATGAGCACCATAAGTGAAATGTGGTCAGATGGTCTCCGAGGTTTTCACCATTCTTCCCTTTGAACTTTGGAATATCCAAGGGAAGCTTAGTTGGGACCGGAGGCCAAGTTGGATTATACCTAATTTGATCATTCATCAATTTAGTTAAGTCTATCAAATTATGCGTGGCAAGAAAAGTTAGTCATGGGGGACCTTGGGAATTCCATCCAGAGCGAGCGAGGTTCCCCAAGGTCTGAAAAGAATGACCTGTATTTTAAAAGGCACTAGGTTTTGTGAAGTAACTCATAGAGCCTACTGCATCAAAAGGTGATCCTTGTGGTCTAGCAAAATTCAAAGTTTGACCAACACCTGCCGAAAAACCTTCTGTAACTAGTGAAGTTTCCCCCTAATGAAGTATTGAAAGGAGCTTACCTCCCCTGATAATGATTCCATATGTTAGAAAAAGGTGGAAAAATTTGAAAAAACTTAACCGAAGAATACGACACATTCCCTGGTTGGCGAAAAATTGATTCCCAGCTCCTATCCCACTAACCGCAGGGTTTGTTCAACTCTGGGAGGGGTTACTACCTTGACTTATAAAGGGAAAAGGCATTGACCGTACTGTCGGATTGGAATGTGGTATATGACCACTTCTAAATGGGAAACCCTAAAAAGAAGTTGATCCACTCATCATGGATGTAGAGGTGGTCAATGGTATGTTCAAATGAAATGAAAGAATACCTTAAGACAACATTCCAAAAGGGAAGAATCTAAAACTGGATGTAGTAGCTTGAGAGCTTCCACTCATTGATGGAATGGAAGTGGACCCAAATATAGCCGTGCTGGGAGTATTGGAAGGGATAGAAATAGTTCCTCCCCCTTGTACAGATATGGGAGTCTGCATGCTCGCAATAATCATTGTAGATGTCATGCTTCCAGTAGTGGTCATCGAAGGGATAGATGTACGTAAATCTGGGATTGAAGGCTTGTGAGTCACAGTTCCAACGTATAACAAAACTTTTGGATGGTTAGCTAGGAGAGGAGAATTCAGAGCCACAACTGACTTTCAAAGCTCTTCTACTTCAATACTATCTTCTGACTGGAAGATTATTCAAGAAAGAACTGGTGTGTTCCTCTCTAACTCTGTACTAGCACTAGGTCTATCTTGTGAACTAATGCCCCCAAGCGGAGGATCAATCTTCGATTCACCTGCTGCCACTAGTTGGAAACCACTGGCACAATCGCTCCTACTCCTTCTAGGAGAAGGCCCAAGACTTGTAGGTGAAATCCCACAAAGTCTCCTAAACCATTGAGATGGTTGGTCATCCACTTCGAATTATTTGAAATATCTACTTAAAGACTCTAAAATTATAAAGCTAGGCCGACTAGGAGCACAGAACACAGTAAAATGTCCCTAAAGATATCAACAATCAAACAAATCTCAAGTATTTTCACTCTGGGTGATTAGGACCGGACACCAAAATACAAGAAAGTTAATAATAGGAGCCTTCCAAAAATAGACTGGGGTAATTATGCCCCAGGCCTACTAGTGAATGTATCATAGGTAGTTATGTTGACCTCCAGACAACAGCCTTTGCCGGTGCAAGCCCCCAAACTTTGCAAGGGTTCCCTTCAGAAGTATCGTTGAACGTGATACAACATCAACCTTAGGTGCCACAAGATTCCCCTCTGCATCCACTTGTGTGGTTCCTAGGATAGGAAACTATGGTCACCAACTCGTATCAGAAGCTGGGCAGAATAGTCGTGAGGTAGTATCCGACAAGTAAGAGAGGGGGTATCTCTTGTCCTTATTTTCACTAACCCTCATGCTTTACTCCTAGTCAATGAGCTTTCTCAGTCTCCCTAACACTATTGGATTTTTCTCATTAATCAAACTTCTATGTTTTACAATTTAGAGCAGCTTTGGAGAGTTAACTCTCTTCTCACCTAATCCAAGGCCTTAATAAACCTAAACTTGTTGGTGTATTCTGATGACAATACAAAAGTTATAGTTTATTTTAATTAAGCACTTTATTTTAATGGTTGTTCTTTTAAGTCAAGGGCATAGATGGAAGTGAAACCAATGGTGTTTGTATGATGCAAAAGAAATCAATGAAAAAATAACTACATGAATGCAATCACTTGTTCTTCGATGAAAAGAGATCTCTACATGGGTTCCACGAAACTTCTATAAAGCAAAATAATTTTTCTTTTCTTTTCTTGAACCACACTTCACATATGCAAAAACTAAAAACACTATCGATTCTTTAATAATCCAAACTACCCTAATGCAAGGTGTAATGAAGATGAAGGATCCTGAATCACTCTAAAAAATGAAAGAAATTGTTTATAACTATTAATAAGCCAACTTAAGTATTGAAGAGGATACAAATTTTGAATATAAAATTCTCTCCAAACAAGAAGGACAAATCGCAAAAATCACAATTCACTTTAAAAAATAATCAAAAGAAACCAAAATCAAACATGGAAAAAGAAAACAAAAACAATGTTTTTTGAGATCTTTTCTTTTTCAAGAAACAACCAAAAAAACTTTTTGAAATCACTCTAAATGCCACTAAAACTCATAGACTGAAAGAAGAGCACAAGGAGCCCTTGCAAGTTACAAAGTAGAAAATGAATGAAAACTTGAGCAAAAAGGCTTCAACTTGTACTAAACGACCCAAACAATAGCAAATAGCTTGAGAAACTGACCAAGAAGCCAGGAAAGGAATAGTTTCAAATTCGTCAAAAAAGACTTTCAAAAAGGTAAGAAAAGCTATAAGGCCACAAAAATACAGAAATAGAAGCAAGTAGATAAAAAATCGAGCTTGACACTGAGATTGAAAACAATCTCCTATTCTGGAGGACCAGAACAATCAGGAACTTCTTGACAAAGTATTGTGTGCCAAAACACCAATTACAAACTCGCTCAAAAAGTAATCCTATGCCAAATATTTTCAATGAGGAAGAGACATCAAAATAGTAAGCTTGCAGAATAATAAAATTCTTGAGACAGAAATTGACCACTAAGAGGCTAACTAGACTAGACAACAAATCTTTCTGGGTAAAGAGATTTGAAAAAACAATGCACAAAATGGTATGCGCGACT
Organism: Pinus taeda; assembly: GCA_000404065.3. Taxonomy (NCBI): domain Eukaryota; kingdom Viridiplantae; phylum Streptophyta; class Pinopsida; order Pinales; family Pinaceae; genus Pinus; species Pinus taeda. The sequence continues at coordinate 47,908 of APFE030920105.1, read as the reverse complement.
GATAAAGGAAACTCATGTATACGCACGTTCACTTCACAAAAACGAGCATGTGTACACTACTGTAAATAGAGTAAAGTGCGTATACAAAACTTTTCAAGAAAAATAAAAAACAAATCCAAATAAAAAAGAGAAGACTTAAGGTTTGATACTCTACTAAATCAAGTAAGACCGCAACACAAGCAAACAAAAGACTAAGCCCTGACTGACATTGAACAACCCAAACTAGGAATAACAAGATTTTTATCCCCAGTGGAGTCACCAATTTTTTTATGGGAATAGGTACCCTAGGGCTTTGGGTTAGAACACCAACAGAGCAGAAGCAGACTACAACAAGAAATACTCATACAACTCGGGCAAAATTCTTATATAAACAAACTATGCAAGAGCGACCATACACGGATTCCCTTCGTTTGAGCAGGTCCCGTAGGGTTCAGACCCTCTGCAACTCCTGATGTTCTTTAGACCTGAAAGTAATTCAATTCGAACATACATAGCATATAGAGGTAAAGCATACTAACAAAATTTAACTTTATATCATATAAACTAATGATCAATTATACATCAAAATAACATTCATACATAAATTACAACATGATTTGATGCATAAACAAATTATTTTTCGGAAACAAAACAACATTTCTTTTATTACAGTAAACTATAAATAACATGGAGATAATTCACCTGAGTCTTCTTCTTCTAGCTCAAAGCAGAACCGTCCTCTAGATTCGTCCTATCCTAGCCTTCAACAATCTTCTTCCATAACCAACACCATGCTATCTCAAGCAAGAAGGAGAATATATATAATCAAGGAAACAAGGGTTTCCTGAAGCTTGGGGAAGTGAATGAGGCATAGGGATACATCAGACTCAGTCAGGGATAATCTCAGTTTAATAACTCTATCTCTTGTCCTCCTTAGGGCCTTACCATAGAATTCTATTTATACATCACCCAATTAGTTTTTTGGTTGGGAAATAGTTGGGAAAGATTTGGGCAATGGGCAATAGGAGGTACTCAACAGATAAAAATCATGAACTCTGCCCATAATTAAGGAAATTTAATTGTTTTAAGCATTTTAACACATATACGCGGGTTGGGTATTGACTAAACGCATGTACATGCTTTTATCTTAGGGAAAAGTAGCATACAGGGAGTGAAACGCTGTTTTTAAAATATTTGGACCAAGTTTGGAAGGAGGGGTTGCCCCGGGCCATAAACCAAGCATCACAAATACCAACGGTGATAAATAGTGCTATAATAGCCTTGGATAGAGGAATTCATCCAACTTTCACAGAACATCCATGAGAAGTTAAAGGCCATGCAACAGACCCAGCGGATTATGCAACTTGCAGTGGAGGGGCCAACCACAGATAAATTGGTCCTAGAGATAAATCGAGCAGTATAACAAAGTACCATAGAGCTTCAAGCATTGACCAAGGCAGTAAGCCAACTCCACTAGAAAGTGGAACAACTAGCTGAGTGACTCGAGGGCGGGTCACGTTCTTTGTGTTGGTGGCATGTTGGGATAGGGTCCCCACGGGTAGAATTGAATTAAGTTAGTCATTTTTGTAAATAATTTTGTAAAGAATGTAAAGTATTCGGAAAATATGGATGCATAACATGTAGCTAGTCAAGAGTCATAGGGGACTTAACCCCTTGTTTGGGTAAGTGATAGGTGGTTTTGAAAACTCACCCATGAGCCGAGGGCCATGGTATTGTATTAGAAATACTATATATAGATGAGTTTTAGAAAATGATAAGGAGAAGAATAGAATTATTAATGAATGATGTTGTAAGGGTTTGATAGACAGGAAGGTCTATTCCTGTCAGTAAGCGAAGGAAAGGCTCCACAACTAGGCACATCGGGGCCTAGAAGAGTCAACAACTGAGTGCATGGACCCCTGCATCTGAGTGCACAGGGTAGTTGAAGTATGTACTAGAAATATTATAATTAATAAAGACTAATTTTGGGTTGGAAATACTTGCATCTATCTGTTTAATTGTTATGTCACATTCACTATTGTTTATGTAATTCTATGTGCTTTCCCTGCACGAATTGGGTCAATTGAACATTTTTGTGCTTAACAAGATGATCGAATGATATTCACGAAGATCTAAATCTATTTTGGATTAGTTTTGGATAAGGAAGATAAGTTTTTGTGACGGTAGATATAGATCTCTGAAGCCCTAAAAGACATGTTCAGTTGAACGAAAGTATCATACATACCCTGTTAGGGCCTCATTGACACAATTGGTGGGTCCTGCGAATAATTAAAGGTATTTAGGACCGAATTAGGAGTTTAACTCTATCATAAGGTTACATCTGCGTGGAAGCAAATATAATGCACTGAAAGACATTACACTAGTTTTTGGATGCAGAAACTTGGTTCTTGCATCACTCAATACTACTTCAGGTGAGACTACAACGTACGCTATGTGGGTTGTGTTGGAAACACTAAGAGGAAGGGGGGGGGGCGTGAATATGTATTCCTTTTAGTTAGTATTATTATTAGTATTTCATAGCATTAGTTAATCTTCAATTATTATCAGTGTTTGTACAATGATAGAAGTAAACAAAAGGAACACAAATGCACATATTTTTTAAGGTGGAAACCCCCTCCATGACAAAAATCACTTGAACATTGTTCTAATAATTCTTTAATATTTAACTCTAATTGCAAATAAAGTTCCAACTTCCTAGAATATAGAAAAGTATTCTTCTCTAGCTCCCACTGGATGGATGCTCCAACGCTAGAGATTCTTTAGTAGTCAACTGAACGAATGCCCCAACACCCAATGAGATACAATTCACCCTAACACTACCCTACCACCCTAAATTTTTCATAGGCTTGAACCTATTGGTGACTTCATGCACTAGCCTAGCACCACCATACCACCCTATAAATTATGAAAGAAGAATGGACTCCTGTACCAGGGAAAATGGTCCACTTTATAATGATATAGAATAATGTAGAAGAAGAAGACACACTAGACCATAACCCCAACTATGAAACAACCACCTAATGATGATCCTAGACCTCCTGAAACTACCTCTTCAACTCTTGGTAGATAGACACTTGTACAACTTTTACAATGATGCTTTTACAATGACTTTGTAAAATGATACTTTTCTAATGACTATATGTAGTGTTTCCCAACTGAAGACTTCATGTGGTGAACTTGTTATTGTTGTTCTACACCTTGATTGATTCTCTTGTCCTGCTACCCTTTCTCAATCCTCATAACATTAGATTATGCATTGAGTCTTCTCTTGATGAATATATAATACCTACAAAAATTCTTCAAGGAAATACCCATAATAATAGAAAAACTTACCTCATCCTGCAGAATATATGTCAGTGCTAAACAAAAACAACAAATTAGAATAAAAAGAACCTAATGCAATTAAGATATTAGCATGCATATATAGAAGATACTTACCTGGATCTTACCTATGCTACATCATTTTGTTGAACCTTACTCTTTGTTGCCCTAGAAAGTTTGGTCCTTTGCACCCCTTGACAGCACTTGATCTAGTTTTTTTTCTTACCTTCTAGGAGCACAATATTTAATCTAGTGTACCTATGTTATTTTAGATCTCCAATATGTGATATTCATTCCTATAGTATCCCTCTGAGTCTTCTTTCCAATGCCATAGGTCTAACTCGATTTGGATTCTTCAAGGAAATGTTATACCCAATCGCTCACAATGACCTAATTATGGACTAGTTCAGTAGAGCGAACGTGTACACCATGCCACATGTCATTTATTTCCTCCTTCAGCTTTGAAATTGGTACACCAAAAGCTAAAATCCATGCACTATCCATCACATTTTACATAATTCCAATCCTCTTCTCAGAGAGAGAGTTATGATGCTTTTCCCAGGGTCACCTCTTTGATATGAAATTCAGGAGCCTTCCAAAACCCTGACATCCACATATCATATCTCCAAAAATATATCCAACCAAGATCTAAAATTTTATCACGAAGTTCAACATGATTTCGGCTCAAATGGGTTTTAATTTTAGCTTCTAACACTTCTCTGAAATAAAGTTATAACACACATTCAACGATCACTACTTTTGGAGGATATATGAGATTTATTTTTATAAAGTTGAGAGGGGATTCTATAGAGACTATTGGAGAGATTTTAGGAGCTTAAAAAATTATTAATTATTGACTATTCAATGACCAAAACCAATGATAAATTCCATGCACAACCCCATGGGGTTTTATCTCACTAATTGGGGTTACTAACTTCAACCTTGAATAACTTACAAAGCATGAGGAATTACGAGGAGAGATATATACCGATATAAATAAATTCTTTAGTACAGTATTCCTATAATGGTTATGAGATGAGAAACAATGAATGATGATGCCCAATGTGCCATGGAAGTTCAAAGGCATCCTTGGTGCTGCTTGGGTTGACATCAATGACAACCTTAGATCATCTTTAGATCAACAGGTTGTTGGCGAAAGGGAAAGTGATAGTAGTGTAGGGTTTTTCTAGTTGGTGCACTAACGTCGAACCTAGGTCAGAACCCCTTAAGCCAAAAATTTCACAACGAGAAATGTACATGGTGGCCTTTAATAAATATGAAATGAATGCTCAGTGAACATTATTTTTGAAGGATTTGTTGAGGAAGGAGGGAGGGTTTTGATAGTAGGATGAAAATTGGAAATGACAATGTTGTTCATTGCAACCCAATAGTATGACCTGCACACCACAAAGATTACTTGACCTTGCAAAACATATAAAGCATGCTATAAGTGTCAAATGAAGAAAATTAAACTAGAAAGGAAAATATGACTTTAATTTTATTCAATATCTTCCTACTTAATGAAAAATTAAACCTATATTTTTATGCTTGCAAATACAAGGCTTATAGCCACACTTCCAAGAGAGGTGATTGATGAATCTTCAAAGCAAACTTTTCATATAAACGAAATTTGCAAGAAATGAAATATTGCTAACCTAAGTACAAAAAGGAAAGATGCATAGTAAAATGTGAAAAGGAGAGGGACTAGAGTGCTTGGGTTGGAAACTAAGCCAAGGGAACTCAAGCCTCTATAACACACACATATTTAGGGAAATAACAAACTTCTCGTTGATCTCAAAAGTGCTCAAGTACATGGAAATGAAAATTACAAGTACAAGCTCCTAGCTGTAGCATGCGCTATTTTTCTCTAAAAGTTCGAATCTGAATGGTTGCTTGGGCTTGTTTATTCATACAAATATGCTTGAGGGGAAAAATACTTGGAAGGATGGTTGCTTCCCTCAAAAATCCCTAAAACGGTTGATCTAGCTCCCTGAGATCTTCACAATCCTTGAGTGCATCAATTCTTCAATAGATCATCGAACTATGGGTGACTAAATATAGGGAGAAAGTCAAGTTGTAGGTAAGTAAATGTAGGCGACAAACCTCCTTTATCTCATATATCTACCTCCAACGCCTTTTTGCATAATAAATGCACCATTTTCCTACACATTAACCATGTTAGGCCACAAGATATGATAAGTATCCTTTAATCTTCCTAATAAAATCATTATAGTAAAAATGATGTTATCTACAAGGAGAGAGGTAAATGTAGGCTTAAGAATGGAAAGATGGAACTTAATATATACTTATTATTGAGGCCCAATATTTGAAAAAGAATGTTATAACTCTAAAGGCTACCAAATTTAATTTTAACCCGGGGTTTGTACAAACTTATGAGGGTTCGACAATATGTGTGCAACATCAATTGTGACCTTCTTTCATTGACCTGATGCAATGAAGTGAATTGAGATGTGCAGTGACCATTTTGCATAATTCTAAGGAAGGAAACTAGTAAACTTAACTTGAAAAGAAATAAGTAATTGAAACTTTAATTCTCTCAATAAATCAAGGAAACAATGATCTATTTTAAAAAGCCATCAAGTTGTAAAAAGGAATCAATGAAAACTATTTCTATGTTATTTAACTCATGATTAAAACAATAAATACTAATTGTAGATTTAAAGTTACGATGATGAAAATATGATGATCAAAAGGTATCTGGTCCCTTCTAGTTGGATTCTAATTATTGGGGTATGTTTCTAAGTGATGAAAAGTGAAAAATAGGCATAAGGGGCAATTCTAGCCAAGTTCTGATCAATTTTGTGAAGTGTTATAGGATGTTAGGGGGTTGCTACAAGATGCTACAAGATTGCATCCGAAATCATTCTAAGGACCTTAGAAGTGATATGAAGGTGGGGAAAGATGGTGGAAGGTTGAGAAAGAGTATATGTTACCTTTCCAATCTTATATCTACTCAGTAGCCCATCTTGTGCAAGGGGAAAAGTCAAATTAATGGTCTAGGTAACCAGATTTGCAAAATACTAAACTAGTGAGCTAATATAAGCACCCAAATGCCTAAGTTAATCAAGTAAAAATTGTGGGATGATTTTTTTTATTAATTGGGATGTTTTTATACCTAAATAAAACTAGAATCAACTGAAAAAATATCCACTAAAACTTTCCAAAATTCAGCAGAAAATTACTACTAAAAACTAGAAATTTCAAAGCATTAAACAAGAGAGTTGATCTAAGTACCCAAATTCCTAAGAAAATCAAGTAAAAACGTTAAGGAATATTTTTTTTTAAATTAATTTAGAGTTTTTTAAGCTTCAATTAAGTTTGAATCAACTTAAAATAAGCTCATTAACATGTGTTAAATTTCAACAGAAAATTATTATTGTTTTGCTACGTGATACTTCCAGAAATTCCAGAATTGTGAACTAGTAAACCAATACAAGTAGTTTGATGATGTATTTGAATTGAAATTTTGTTATAAGGATGTATTATCCTTATAATCGTATAAATTACCTGCAAAACCACTTACCTCAATAATTTAACAAACATAACCTATAGCAAATGAAGCATGAATACTAAGTGCAAAAATAGGAAATGCAAGAATAAGAAATGCAAGTGAACAAGACATGAAAAGAAGATCAAGAAATTGTACAACAGGGCTTTGAGGCTCTTGGGTTGGCCAATCCCAAGGATACTTAGAGTCTATGAAGGAAACCAAACCTTATAATATGAAAATGACACCAAACTCCATTATTAGAGTCAACCTAAGTACATCATTGTTGGAGGTGGAAGTAGAACTGCTAAATACTAAGTTTTTTCATAAGAAGACTAAAAAATATAAGCCATTAAAATTTTTACTATACAAATCAATTAGGACGCATACTCCTTGTGGTTCAGGTAAATTCTTGATGCAAAAAAAGACAATCCCTCTATCCCGAGAGAGCGGGACTAGCCACAAACATACATTCTAATGTAAACTTCCTTAGACTAGAATCAAATAAGAGGGCCTACCTCTTAGAATGTTATTCTTATTGATGATGATCGTACTTCCTTCCTCTAGCTTCCTTCCATTTCTTCCTTTAGATAAGTGAAACAAATACACAAGAGACAACAACAAACGTGATAGCATACAATCGCATTAAAACTAAAAAATCCAAGGAGTCTTAAGCCATTAAATGTAATATGACACTCAATGTAGGAAATAAACCATTAGTTGTATTAATAAAACTTCAGAAAGAGATACAACCAAAGCCTTGACATTGCAAGTCTCCTCTGACGTATCTGGGTTCTCACACCTCTGCTAGCATCTCATGGATAGCCTCAATAATGGAAGTTTAAGGCTTCTTCCCTTTAGTTCCAAACCAAGCCAAACACACTATTCTCCCTTCACAAACATAAAATAGAAGACTAAAAGCTATAGATATCTTACTCGTTGTTCAAGCTCCAAAAAGACCTAGTTCAACTTGGAAAAGGAGGACTTTATATAGCTTTGATGGAGGGGAGATGGTTCCTCTTATTATGGGAGAGGCCTTCTCTCTTGGTTTTGTTCCATCTTAATAGGGGAAAGGAGGCCAAACTGACTTCCTTAGCTCTATCTAGCCCAACGATTTACCAGACTTCCATTATGAAGCTTTTATAAGTAGAAGCTTCGACTCCATACTTAAAAATCATGCCAAAAGAGGATTAGTGCGAGCGATGAAGAAATGACTTGTGCCATACAGCGCTAGGCCTAGTTTCAAACTCCACAAATAGGTGTGAGGAAGGAATTGAGCACTAGCTTCGGTCTTGTAAACTTGGATAAAAGGAATATTCTTGGGAAATGATGCAAAAGGGAAATGTTTTGTACATGAAGAGGGACACAAAGACAGGCTCTTCATGATGGGAAAGCATGTATGGTTCATTGTAGAGTTCCTCCAAGATCGATGAATGAGGAGTACAGGGACAATGACAAAATGATGTGTAATAGATGCCCCCTAAAGCGTGAAGGACAAACTAGAGTGGGGTGAAATGCTTTACAAGTAGATGTGCAGAACTGGAGACTATCATTGGAAAACCTGCAAGCAAGCATAGATACATATACATCACTGAAAAATTTGATCAATTATACATGAATCATGGTATGGAAGTAGCCATCTAGAGAATGACCATGTAAATGGATCCAAGGTATGGGCATAGCCATCTAGTAAGGAGGATCATATCAAAACCAAGGTATGGTCGTAGCCACCCAATAATGAGAAGGATCACACATAACAACTCATGGTATGGTCACATCCATCCATCTGAAAAGGACATGTATATCAGCATGATCATGTCACATTGCCTTGCAGACTGAACTTTTGTAATTTGAGCCCAAGTGCTTACACGACCCGATGAAAGTACAAATTATAACATGTGAATAGATGTATGAAAGTTGAACATGCTATAAAGTCACTTGATTACTAGCCAATGATATGAACTATTAACAAGCGCGAGAGAAACGACCAACAATGACAGTGGCTCTCAAGGTACTAGCACCACAATCCATGGAATGTGAATGAAGGAACTGAAGTCGAACACCTGTGAAATCACCCGATTGAAAACCAATGATGTGAACTTGTCATCGAGTGCAAATAACTTTCCATTAGGGCATGCAATCTCTAAGGTATCGGAAGGGAATATCTTGGCCAACTTCTCGGATAATGAGTTAAAGTTGATAGGAAGTGACCATGTTGAGGGAGGGCCATGATGTATCCCACATCATCAACACTAGACAAAGTACAAATTATAACATGTGAATAGATGTATGAAAGTTGAACATGCTATAAAGTCACTTGATTACTAGCCAATGATATGAACTGTTAACAAGCGCGAGAGAAACGACCAACAATGACAGTGGCTCTCAAGGTACTAGCACCACAATCCATGGAATGTGAATGAAGGAACTGAAGTCGAACACCTGTGAAATCACCCGATTGAAAACCAATGATGTGAACTTGTCATCGAGTGCAAATAACTTTCCATTAGGGCATGCAAGCTCTAAGGTATTGGAAGGGAATATCTTGGCCAACTTCTCGGATAATGAGTTGAAGTTGATAGGAAGTGACCATGTTGAGGGAGGGCCATTATGTATCCCACATCATCAACACTAGACAAAGGGATGCAATGATTTTGGATGATACAGAGAATCAGGAATGAGTCTAACTTCAAAACGACAACTCTTAAACATATCGACGACACGACAGTGGAGTTTGGAAGCTTTTTGATCCATAGGATCGGAGGTCGCAGAGATTAAATGGAAGGAAAAAATGAATGGCCAAACGCAGGAAAGTCAACGATGAAGTGAGGATATCCCAACCCGACATGAAGTAGAAAGTGTCATGTTCAAGAGAGAGTTGTGGACACAACTGATATAATTTACCATTTTCCCCCAACATTTTTTGCAGGCACCCTAATTATTATTGGTCATAAGCTTGAAAGGGATAGAATGTGCTTGCACAGTAAGTCTGTCCTTCAGCTGAATCCGATCTAGTAAGCCTAATGAGCCCTAGGATGGAGAAGCTCATGTCTGTCATGGTGACAAATCCAATGTCATTTAATGTTTTAACAAGTCTGACAAAGGTGTAACTCAGTATCTTTTTCATGTTTAGAGTGTTTGAAAAAGACACAGAAAAGAAAACTTTGCAAGGTCCCTTTTGGTACATTTGTCTCTCGAACCCAAAAAGGTAGAAAACAATATTCAAGAGAACCTCCTAGTCATGTTTGACTAAGGTATACCTTTTTCTTAAATAGATTTATCGCAGCTTGAAAAAGGGGTAAACGTATACTGAATAAATGACATTTTGCAGCCTTTTACGAGTTCAAAACGATAAGAACTCGACAATCTTTTCATATTTTGAGAGTCAAAAAAAATCTCAAAGATGACTCCCTTCTTTTATTTGCTTTAACGAATCTAAAAGGGAAAAATACTCGACAATATTTATATTTTTTATGAGTCAGTAAAGACCTTAAAGGTGACTCTCCCTAGAGGAACGAGTGGTTTAAATGGTAACAACTGGTTCCGATTATGTTGGAACTTCTCACAAACTAAGAGGTCAAGGTGGTGGCTAGTAAAACCACTCATCGCTATGGTTCCTCAAGAAAGGAGAAAACAACCAAGTGAAATCATAGGATCGGTTAAAGAGATGGTGACGATGGAATGAAACAACCAAGGGTCATCTGGCAGAAATTAGTTGATAAAAACGAAAATCATGAGATGTAAATTGGTCATGGGTTCATTTTTACACAAGCTTGAGCCATGGGGAAGTCTACCTGAATTCAGTTTCATGTTTACACAAGCTTGAAATGAAAAACTATGTTTGAGTTTGGTTTTATTTTTACAAAAGCTTGAAACAAAGACAAACTATGATTGAGTTAAGTTTGCATGCCCCTAGCATAATGACTCAATTCGAGATACATGCCCCCCAAGATTCATTTCATTCAGCTGGGTGGACGGAATGAAGGTTCACTTTTGAGATCCACGAAAGAATCGAATGGGATTTTACAAGATCTTAATCAAAGACTCGATTTGGAAAGGAGTGTTGTTTCATTTTTTAACGAGGTTGACATAGTAAAAGAACTATGCTCGAACATATGTTTCATTTTTTAATGAGGTAGATATAGGAAGAAACCATCGTCGAACATCTGTTTCATTTTTTGACAAGGTAGATATAGGAATAAATTGTCCTTAGACATTTGTTTCATTTGTTTAACAAGCTTGACACAATACAAGGAACTATGCTCACATCCCTTGTTTCATTTTTTAAGGAGCTTGACACAAGACAAGTAACTTTGCTCCATCCCTTGTTTCATTTTTTAAGGAGCTTGACGCAAGACAAGAAACTCTGCTCCATAGACCTTGTTTCATTTCTTAACGAGCTTGACACAAGACGGGGAACTATGCTCTGACACTTTGTTTCATTTTTTAAGGAGGTTGACACAAGACTAGGAACTATCCTCATGAGACCTATTTCATCTTTTAACGAGATTGATACAGGAAAAAACTATCCTTGAATGTTGTTTCATTTTTTAATAAGGTTGACATAGAAAAAAACCTATCCTCATGCATTGTTTCATTTTTTAATGAGGTTGGCATAGGAAAATAACTCTCCTCATAACAACTGATCATGGACAATACAAGAACATGGACCCCAAGAGGTCATCACTAGATGGGAAAACTACGCTCTGGGAGGAACACGTGTCAACTAGTGCAAGTGACAAATCAAGTTACAATGCCCCCAATACATAATGTACCATGCCATCTACGTGATCATTAGCAGATGTGGAGATGGAATGGGTAGCCACATAATTGACCTCTGATAGAGAGGGTACTGCTTGTAAATGAGAACTAATAGGGGACGGTGGTTACATAGGAGGCACCTAGTGACCAATGAATGAAAATTGATCAATGGTCACTATTCTCCTTTCGTGTGGAAACAAAACCACATGAAAAAGTTAAGAAACAAGAGCTCCCATGACATAAACATAGTCACGTCCAAGGAGAATATTGAAATATAAGGGACATTAGACGACCATCATATCTATATAGACAGTCTTTCCTCCTAAATTAATGTTGAACTTCTGAAGGATCCCAAAGGGTTGATTGGCTCCTCTATTGAAATCCAACACATTCTAGGTGATAGGCACAAGCTGTGGGGAACCCAAGCTTGCAAAGTAGTAGAAGACATGATTTTAACAGACATGCCTTAACCTAATAGAGTTTCATGTACTACCATATTATAGGTTTGTACTGTGATTTGGAAAGGCACATAAGATGGAAGGTGGAAAGTAGTCAATTTACTCCAATCAAAAGAAATGACATAACTACTTGGTGGGGGTATCATAGGATTTCCCCCATGTTTTACATGAATAGGAGAAGGACTCTCCTAAACACTTGGGATAGGAGGGCCACTCTTCAATTCATTAGAATCTGAGGAGATGAGAAGAACATGAGTAGTATGATCATCACTCTCTTCAGGAACATAGTGAAAAATTGAAGGCAGAGCCAAGCCAGTACTCTTTTTGACCAATGGTTGGTTAGGAACAGACACAAGCAGACATGATGCTAACAAACATGCCTTAATCTAATAGATTTCCATGTACTACCATATTATAGGCTTGTACTATGATCTGGAAAGGTGCATAAGATGGAAGGCGGAAAGTAGTCAATTTACTCCAATCAAAAGAAACAAGAAATATACTTGGTGGGGGTATCATAGGATTTCCGCCATGTTTTACATGAATAGGAGAAGGAATCTCCTGAACAACAGGGATGGGAGGGCCACTCTTCAATTCATTAAAATATGAGGAGACGAGAAGAACATGAGAAATATGTTCATCACTCTCTTCGGGAACAGAGTGAACAACTAAAGGCAGAGGCAAGATGGCACTCTTTTTGTCCAATGCTTTGTCAGGAATAGACACAAGGGAGTCATGGTCAAGAAGAGAAGGATGGGAAAGAGATGAATCTAAGTCAATCTCTTTACGAACTAGGAGATGGTTAGAAGAAAGTCTCTGATAACCAACAAGAATTTGGGCTTGAGGCACCGCAAGATGAAGAAGATTCTCTCCTTCACATAACCTATAGGGGAATTTAATTTTTCCCTTCCTACCATCACTAGCTGAGGGTGTAGCATCGACATGATCTCCAGAGGTCGATGGGGATGATCGATCCAAATTTGGAGACCATACCTCTAATACTCTCAGAATACTAGGATAGTCTCAAAGGAGATAGTCACCCTTACATATCCTGCAAGGGAATTTTAACTTCTATGGAGGATCAGAAGGTTTTTCTATGGGAGGTACATTTGGAGCAATAGCTTCACGATTGACCTCTCACTCATCTGACTTCTTCTTCTTCTTAGCCTCCTGGTTATTAGATTTCAAACTTTCACCAGGCGAAGTAGAAGAGGAAGGTGAAGAAATAGGGGATGAAGGTGAGAGGTCAACCTTAGAATCAACGTGATGTGCTTCAAATGAAGGAGATGGCTGGGCAGGGGTTGGAACACTCAGGACCACTAAGGTTGAAAATAACCAAATAGGCAAATCAATGGTTAACTGAGGAAGGGACAACGTTTCCATATAAGGAGCACCAACATTTCCACAAGAAAGAGAAGGACCAGAACTCCCATCGGAGGGGAATCCTTGAATAGTAAACTCTGGAAATTTTGCCATTGGAATCGAGCCTAAATAATCACTAAGGAAGATAAATTTAACCAATAATATTTTGTGCCCAGTTAATTTTAATACAATGAAACAAAACTTTTCCTTTTCATATTTTAAGAGTTGAGAAAAGGGAAAAAGGTGACTCTAGTCGCTTTTCAATTTAATGAGCACAAAATTACAAGTGCTCGATGATCTTTTAAATTTAAAGAGTCAAAAGTACCAAAATAACTACTCAGGATAATCTAGGAAAAAGGGATTACTAGGTACAACTGCATCTGACTAGTACGAATAGCTATAATAGCACACCTTACTAGTATGAGAGTGACTGGTACGAGAGGAAGAGCGACTAGTATGATAACTAGTATGGGAGCTCGTACGATATCTTGATGAACCGAAAAGTAGGATCCAACAATCTCCTTAAATGTTGTGTTCGGTGTATCACGTTTACAAGGCAACAAACTTTTCTTCCTATGGATAAAGGATTGCAACCTATATGGGTCTCCCTTTATATACACGATAGTATGGGGAGCACAAGTCTGTTCTAGCATTGTCTAATGCCGAAGAAAATGATAGTTGTTAGGTTTTAAAGATGTTGGAACATGTCTCTAGTGTAGACCACTAAATGTGAGCGTTAAGTTTCAATGCTTCCTTAAGTTAATTGAATACATTTTAAAGTTTATCTTGAAATTATGTCTCGGTTCTCAGGCCTTAGCGATGTGACTCTAAAAACTCCTATATGCAGCTAAATGAGACAAAACTCTTTCAATTCGATGAATGTTTACACTAATGAGAATAAAGGAAACAACCAATACAATAAACAAGCAACTGAAATAAAGATGATCTTTTCACTACTTCGCTTTTGAAAACAAAATAATGAAAATTCTTTCCACTTCCTATCTTTCATATTAAATGCACTTCAAGTATTCCTTTCAATAGCAAAGGGAATTCATTTCTTTTCTAATGCAAAATGATGATACAATTCCAGTTTTCAATGATGCTAGCTAATGCAACATATTGATTCAGCAAACTAGAATGATGTACTTTTCAATGGAATGATAAAATGTGTTTTTTACATAAACACTGCAATGAAAATTTTTCAAAACAATCAACATGAATCAAATGTAAAGCATGAAAAATAGAAATTTTCCAAAACCAACGATGCAAAGACTCAACCAAAGCAATACGGGCAATGTAATCTATGCCCGAAAAGGGACACTTAATAAAAATAAGAACAAATGAAAATTTTCAGACTTGTTCAATTGAAACCAAAGTGATAAAAGGAATAAAATGCGAAATGCATGGAGTGACTAACCAACAACTTGACTTGTTGAACACACAAACAACTGAATGGACAATGACCTATATGCCCTATAACCACAAACCGCCCAAATACTAAAAACATCAAGTAAGGAGATACCAAACCAAGCTAATGAAGCTTTCTAGTCATGGAGAACACGGGGAAACATGCTAGGAGGTAGAAATTATGAGGGAAAGACACATTGGTTATGATTGTCTTTTTCCACATCAAGAATTTACCTACACCACAAATAGAAAATCTAATGTAAATTTCCTTAGACTAGAATCAAATAAGAGGGCCTACCTCTTAGAACACTAATCCGCTTGATGATGATCCCACTTCCTTCCACTAGCTTCCTTCCGTTTCTTCCTTTGGATACCTGAAACAAATACACAAGAGACAACAGCAAACATGATAGCGTACAATCACATTGAATCTGCTTAAAAAGTCAGGGAGTCTTAAGCCATTAAATGTAATATGAAACTCAATGTAGGAAATAAACCAGTATTTGTATTAATAAAACTTCAAAAAGAGATACAACCAAAGCCTTGACATTGTAGGTCTCCTTCGACATATCTGGGTTCCCACACCTCAGCTAGCATCTCATGGATAGCATCAACAATGGAAGTTTTAGTCTTCTTCCCTTTAGTTCCAAACCAAACCAAACACACTATACTCCCTTCACAAACATAAACTAGAAGACTAAAAGCTATAGATATCTTGTTGGTTATTCAAGCTCCAAAAAGACCTAGTTCAACTTGGAAAAGGAGGAGTTTATATAGCATTAATGGAGGGGAGATGGTTCCTCTTATTATCGGAGAGGTCTTATCTCTTGGGTTTGTTCCATCTTAACATGGGAAAGGAGCCCAAACTGACTTCCTCATCTCTATCCAACCCAACCAATTACCAGAGTTTCGTTATGAAGCTTCTAGACCTAGAAGCTTTGACTCTAAATTTAAAAAACTTTCCAAAAGACAATCTACGTGAGTGATAAATGGCTCACTTCTGCCATACCACGCTAGTCCTGGTTTCAAACTCCATAAATTAGTGCGAGGAAGGAATTTATCACTAGCATTAGTCTTATAAACTGGAATAAAAGGAAGATTCTTGGAAAATGATGCAAAAGGGAAATGTTCTGCACATGAAGAGGGACATAAAGATATGCTCTTCATGATGGGAAAGAATTTAGGGTTCAATGTAAAGGTCCTCCGGGATTGATAAACAGGGAGTACAGGGACAATGACAAAATGTTGTGTAACACTCCTTGAAAGGAGGTTGCTTTCCCATCCAAAATCCCTCAAAAAGTGAATATGGATCCCAATAGTAGGAATCTTCATTAAATACTGAATTTTGGCTTCTTTGGTAGTAGGGAACACATCCCTAGATTTTCTCAGTCAATGGAGTGCTAGAATATGTCATTAATTTCATGATATATTAGTCATTTCTTTCTCCATATTGTAGTAGGTAGCAAGTCCCTAGATTATCTCATCTTTCAAATCTTCAAAATCTTCCCAATATCTTCACAATATTCTACAAAAATAAATAATATCAGGCATATAATAAGAAAGGATAAATAAAATTCCTAAGGACTCATTAATACTATCAATTAATAGTATGTTGTGCAAGTAGTAATAAGAATAGTGACTAACACTATAGTAATTCCCAGCAATTGTGCCAAAACATGATGAACTCCAGAATTACAATAAGAATGTTGTAAATCCTAAGTTTTCCAACTTTAAATATCAACCTAGGGTTTTCGTAGAATTAATAAGCATTTTCACTAGATATGTAGCATTCAATTTGTCCTTTTTTCGTTGATCTGATGCAATGAAGTGAATTGAGATGTGTAGAAACCATGTTGCAGAATCCTTATGAAAGAAAAACTATTGAACTCAACTTTGCAAGGAAAGAGGCAATTGTAATTTTAATTTTCCTACTACATCAAGAAAAATCTATTCTATTTCCAAAAGCCATAAAGTGCTCAAAAGGAACCAATGCAAACCATTTTTATGTTATTTAACTCTTGATCAAAATAGTAAATTGTAATTGTAGATTTAGAGTTATAATGATAAAAAGATGATGTTAAAAGGATATTTGGTCTCTTCTAGTTGGATTCAAAGTCTTAAGGGATGTTTCTGAGTGAAGAAAAGTGAAAAGTGGACTTAAGAGGCAATTTTGGTCGAGTTCTAATCAATTTTACGAAGTGTTACAAGATGTTACAAGATTGCTACGAGATGTTGCAGGATTGCATATGAAAGCATTATAAGGACTCTAGAAGTGATATGAAGGTTGGGAAATGTGGTGGAAGGTTGGGAAATAGTGTATAAGACCTTTCCAATCTTAGATCGACTCATTAGACCATCTTGCACAAGGGGGAAGTCAATCTAATGGTCTACTAACCAAATTTGCAAAATAGTAAACTAGTGACTTGATCTAATCACCCAAATTCCCGATATAAACATTTGAAAATTATATGGGATATTTGTTTTACTAATTAAATGTTTTTATACCTGAATAAAATTAGGATCAACTCAAAATAGCTCCATTATCATGTGTAAAAAATCAGCAAAAATTTACTATTAAAAACCAGAAATTTTAAAACAACGAACTAGTAAGTTGATCTATGTACCCAAATGCCTACAAAAATCAAGTGAAAACGCTATGGGGGTGATTTTTTTATTAATTTGGATGTTTTTAAGGTTAAATAGAGTTGGAATAATTTTGAAAATAAGCCATTAACAAGTGCTAAAAGTCAGCAGAAATTTATTACTATTTTGCTACAAGATACTTCAAGGAATTCCAAAATTGTGAACTAGTAAACCAATCCAAGTAGCTCAATGATGAATATGACTTTGCAAAGTTGTTCTAAGGATGCATAATATTGTAAATATATATTACCTACAAAACCACTTACTTCAATCATTTAACCAATATAATGTACAACAAATTAAGCATGAATATTAAATGCAGAAATAGGAAATGCAAGAATAAAAATGCAAGTGAACAAGACATCCAAAGAAGTTAAAGAAATTATACAGTAGGAATTTGAGGCTCCTAGAATGGCCAAGCCCAAGGATAGTTAGAGTCCTATGTAGGAAACCAAGACATAGAAGTTTGAATTGACACAAAAATTCATTATTAGAGTCAATCCAAGTACATCCATGCTAGAAATGAAAGTAAAATTGTTAAATAACAAGTTTTCATCACAAGAAGACTAAGAAATGCATGCCCCTAGAGGCTAATTCGAATTGGTACTTATAAAAACTTGAAATAATAAGAGGGGGGTGAATTGATATTTCCCTCTTTTTACAATTGTTTAGTTAGTTTAAACATTTATTTAGAGCATTAACATAAACACAAACTTTATCATAACAAGTAGACAGTGCACAAGAGATTTGGTCCTAACAAGATTTGTTACATGTATGATTACATACACATTTACTAGCTATGTTGGAAGGAAGTACGAAACTCCCATAATCTAAAGATGTTTGCAAAACAAATCTACAAGAGTCTTCAACCTCCTTTACAATCAATCAACCAACTGTTGTTATATCACAACCATGGATACTTGTTGTTGCTACTATATGTCGCTCTTTATGTTTCTACTATTATTACTATTCCTTCACTTAAATACTACAATAATTTGTTGTTGTTGCATCTATTACTGTCAACTCTCACTATCAGTGTTGCACTACCATTGTTGACTATACTTCACAAACACCTTAGCTGCTAAATTATTCCTGCATGTTGTTGTTTCCACTTCTGCACTAAAACTATCACTGTTAATCCCACTTATTCACACTCTTTATACCATATACATATATTCAAATAGTTACATATGCCTTGACTGCATCTTAATTACACTTACAACCAACATCTTTGTGAAAGAATGTCTTTTGATAGTATGATGTTGCTTCTTGTCAATGCTTCCCTCTGATCTTTGTCTCTTGTTGGTGCCTTATCCAAATTGTAATTTGTAGTTGTAACAAGTTTTGTTGGAAAGAAAACTCTATTCTTGAAGTGAAATTCAAGTTTTAGTGATGACCAATGACAAAAATGCCTCTAACTACCACATTAGGAAACAAGTCTGCTGCAATCGCTACAATCCTTATATCGTCTAGAAGATTTTGATTATATTTATTGAAGCAAGACACATGTTTATGTTCATTTGTATTATTCAATCCTTACTCAGCTAGAAGGTTAGAAATTAATCATTCATCGCTTTTTCACATTTGGTATATATATTCTATGTTATATAGGCATGAAGGCATAAATGCTACAAGGAGATACTTTCACAAATGATGCCAAATACCTTGACGTGTTGAGGCTTGAATCTTGGATTAGACGAATTGAGATATTTTCGTTGTTACTCTAGGAATATCCACTACACAATTACTTTTTTCAGAATGATGGAATATTGCAATATGGATAATGATGAGGATACTTCACACTACTATAGATATGAAAAACTTACTACAAGTAACATTTTCTTCCAATGGTTGATGACGTGTTGCACTGTTCAACAACCCCCCCATTTATTGATTTAATAGTTAATACTCTATTGATAAATGGGGACCCTTTATAAAAATTCTCCAAAATCTTATCACTTAAGCACTTCCTTTTTGAATTATTGGAAATAAATTACTATATTAACATAAGGTATCAAGCCAAAATCCCTTTGTGACTAGCTATTCTCTCTTTATCGCATATCACTGGACCATGTGTGTCTAAGGTTAAGTAACAATTGGGATTTGCGAATTGTGATAAGATGGACCACCGTAATAGATTTATGGTATCATTAAACTTTTCATTAAAACTAAGGCTTAAAAGAACTTCTTACAAAATAAAGTAACTATCGCAATTGCATAGCGGCATTGATAACAACACAAATAAGAAAAACCTTTAGAAGATGTGATTTTTGATATTGCGACATAACAAACGAAACACTCATTGCATCACGAATTTTACACAAAGGCCAATCTTGTGAACCATGAAAAGTTACGAAATGTGATATGACCCAGACCTAATAGAAGTATGCGAAAAATTGTTATAACTTAGATCAGGCTCAACGCATAGTAAAAAGTCATTTTATGCAATAATTATGCATTCAAATGAAATGCGCTCAAGAGGATAAAAGGTATGTCACTTACATCGCATGTCACAAAATACTAAATAAATTTGAAATAATGCATAACTGATAGTGTGATGTTGCGATTTGTGATATTGTGATAATCTTTATCACAATCACATAATCGACCTCCTGCACTTTAACTCATCAACTTGAAGTATTTCTTAAACATTTGCAATGTGATGGATTAAATGAATAATAAAGGAAATAATGAAAAGATCTTAGTGCATACTTAATGAGTTTTAATGACATTTATGTTTAAAATGGCTCGACGTAATTTATTATCTTTCATCTTCATTTTCTAATAAAATCTTCTTCCTTGTCATCTTTTGGAATTAATTATATCATTGCATTTTCACTATCTTCACTCTCTGTGTTTATTCGATAATCTCCATTACTTAATTTCAGGGAGCCTCTGAAGGAAACAACACTTGAAAAGATAGTGAAGAAGGAAAAATCTACTACGTCTAAGAAAACGGGTGGTGGACTCCAGTATTTCAGCAATAATGCTGCAACTCCTGGGACTCCATTCTTTACTTTTATCAACCCGGTAGTTCGTAACAAACTTGGAAGCGACGGTGTTGTATGCACAAGTACTAGCTCTTGTCGTAGCTGTCACTTGGTCAGCTGGCACAAGTTCGCTAGGAGCTTAAGCCAACTTCTATGAGCTCTTAGAAGAATCTTTTGAATTGATGGTTGAAAGCTAACTCAAAGGAAGCTAATCTATTTGCGAAAAGAGATTGAAAAACTGAAGGAAAGCGCAAACCCTAGCAAACCCTAATTCTACCAGCTAGTCCTACTGATCCAAAGAAGAGAATGCAAACTACTGAAAGAGATGCCATTACTTCTACGAAGGTAAAATACATGTGTCTAGACTACCCCTATCCTAAGAAAACATCTTTTTGTATTTTTGATTAAGTCGTCAGTTTCATCATGCATACGCTTTCACTGTTCTTTATTGTGCAGGGGTAGATCAAGGAGGAGAAATTCTTGGAAGAGGTCAGGAAGGTTTACAGAGGGTCTAAGGAGTCCCTAACAATCTTCTAGAGAGTTTCACAAAGTTTGGCTACCAAGAAACCTCATTTGTGAGCTTCTACAGGAAGTCTGCAGGGGTTCTACAGGATGTTCAGGAATTTCTACACGATGCTCAAAAATTTCTACAGGATGTTTAAAAATCAGATTTTAGAGGATGGGTGAGTGAGGGAAGATGTATGAATGGATATGGAGGTAGGATAGGGGCTTGGAGTGGCCCAGGGGCTGGTGGATGGAGTGGTGAGAAGGTGTAGAAGGCTGAATTGTCTCAAAGAAGGCTGAAACAATGATTGCACAAAAAGGTAGGGTTACGTGGGAAAGAGGATAGATGTGAGATGAGGAACCTATCTAGGAGATGGAACAGATGGCTTTGATGAAGCTTAGGTGGATCAAAGAATGGTAGAGATGCCCTGCACCGTGTACATTCAACTGAATCAACAAAGTATTGCAAGTAATCAAAATCCTAGCTAATCTAACCTAACTAACAATAACGTTAATGAACATCAACTTTATTTGAAAGAGAACCATATATATCAACTATGCAATGAAACATTTCAGAGATATGAACACATAAAAAACTTCTGCAAATGGAAATAGTACACTAAGGATTGCATGGTAAAGCAAACTAGTGTTTTTGTTTGGGACAGCACAGTTACTTCAATTCCAGCCCCTGATCCAATAAGGAAGAGGTGAAACCGAAAGTGTTGTTGACCCTTTTCTGCAGTTTTTTTCCTGTTATTATCCTACCAATCTATT
>APFE030920105.1:739-15264 GCA_000404065.3 Pinus taeda | reverse complement strand
AAACTCAAACAGGAAGGTATCAGGGTCTTCAGTAGTCAATCCATGGAAGTGAGGTAAAGCGGAGGGACTTATGTTTTTCATTTTCATGTCTCCATTGGTCTCTCGGATAGGGAAGGCACCTTCTATTCTCTCATCTTATCTTCTACCATTTCGGTTTTCAGCCATGGCTTCAGATGGAGTGTTCTCTAACTCTTCTTCTGTTATAGGATCTTCATATATCTCAGGAGGTTCACCTATAGGTTCTTCTAGTTCACTGTCACTAGAGAAGAGAGAAGGTTGACTCAGTGATGTGGTGGGGGTGTTGGGTAAGAATTTGCCGGTTTTATCTCTGTTCCCATGAGGCATGAAATGGAAAGAATTTTGATTTCTTTTGTTTATTTTTCTTCTGGTACCTGCAAAACTAAAATAGATTGAACTGCAACTAACTATCTTGCTGAAATGAAAATGTGGAATTGAAATGAAAGCAGGAAAGGACTAATCTACTTTGCAGAATTGAAATTGCGGAATTGAAATGGTAAGCTATGCTTGCAGAATTGAAATGCTAAGCTACACTTGCAAAATTGAAATTGCAAAATTGAAATGCTAATCTATGAAAGCAGGAAATGTCTACTCTACTTTTGCGAAAATGAAATTGCAGAATGGAAATGAAATAAACTACTTAGCAGAAGGTTGTAGGAGAAAATTATAGAAAAGCAACAATCACCAATACTCTAACGCTTGCCTGACAACGGCACCAAAAAGGATGGTGGACTCCAGTATTGCAACAATAATTCTGCAACTCCTGGGACTCCCTTCTTTATTTTTATCAACCTGGTAGTTCGTAACAAACTTGGAAGCGACGATGTTGTATGCACAAGTACTAGCTCTTGTCGCAGCTGTCACTTGGTCAACTAGCACAAGTCTGCTAAGAGCTTAAGCCAACTTCTATGAGCTCTTAGAATAATATTTTTAATTGATGGTTGAAAGCTAACTCAAAGGAAGCTAATCTATTTGCGAAAAGAGATTGAAAAACTGAAGGAAAGCGCAAACCCTAGCAAACCCTAATTCTACCAGCTAGTCCTACTGATGCAAAGAAGAGAATGAAAACTACTGAAAGATATGCCATTACTTCTATGATGGTAAAATACATGTGTCTAGACTACCTCTATCCTAAGAGAACATCTTTTTGTATTTTTGATTAAGTCGTTAGTTTCATCATGCATACGCTTTCACTGTTCTTTACTATGCAGGGGTACATCAAGGAGGAGAAATGCTTGGAAGAGGTCGGGAAGGTTTAGAGAGGGTCTAAGGAGTCCCTAACAACCTTCCAAAGAGTTTAACAAAGTTTGGCTGCCAAGAAACCTCATTTGTGAGCTTCTACAGGAAGTCTGCAGGGGTTCTACAGGATGTTCAGGAATTTCTACAAGATGTTCATAAATTTCTACAGGATGTTTAAAAATCGGATTTTAGAGGATGGGTGAGTGAGGGAAGATACATGAATGGATATGGAGGTAGGATAGGGGCATGGAGTGGCCGAGGGACCGGTGAATGGAGTGGTGAGAAGGTGTAGAAGGTTGAATTGGCTCAAAGAAGGCTGAAACAATGATTGCACAAAAAGGTAGGGTTACGTGGGCAAGAGGACAGATGTGAGATGAGGAACCTAGCTAGGAGATGGAACAGATGGCTCTGATGAAGCTTAGGTGGATGAAAGAATGGTAGAGATGCCCTACAATGTGTACATTCAACTGAATCAACAAAGTCTTGCAAGTAATCAAAATCCTAGCTAATCTAATCTAACTAAAAATAACGTGAATGAACAGCAGCTTTATTTGAAAGAGAACCATAATTATCAACTATGAAATGAAACATTTCAGATATTTGAACACATAACCAACTTTTGCAAATGGAAACAATACACTAAGGATTGCATGGTAAATCAAACTAGTGTTTTTGTTTGGGACAGCACGGTTACTTCAATTCCAACCCCTGATCCAATAAGGAAGAGGTGAAACCGAAAGTGTTGTTGACCCTTTTCTGCAGTTTTTTTCCTATTATTATCCTACCAATCTATTCTAAAGATCTGAACCAATTCCATTCATAAACAGTGACCTAGTTAATCAACAAAACTAAATCTGACTAACAGAAATACGTTTGCAAATTCATAAAAGGAAAACAATGATGCATAAAGGAAAGATAACAGTACATAAAGGAGACCCTAAGCTCTCAGGTTGGGCCCAACCCTAAGAGCTACGACTCCTATAGAAAACTCAGAGTTGATATAAAATTGGACCGCTTATCATTATCAAAAAATAGTCATAAGTCAAAAGTTATGCCAAAATGGATACAAGAGAACAAGCTAAAGTTGACAGCACTGTAGTGCAAAATATGCAATGGTTTCAAAAATCCCTTACGAAGGCTGAGGCCTTATCATTTATACACCACGAGGGCCCTAGATGGCCTCCTAAATCTGTGGGACTTGGCTGTCCAAACTGTGAGTAGACAGTCCCTTTCAAAATCTGCTTGGCTGCCTTCAAGATCCGTTTTTGGTGGCCTTTAAGGTCGGAGTTTGGGGGTAAATATCCGGAGGAAGGGATATTTAATGTCATAGACAACCCTCCTACGAATGCTCACCTCAAGCTTGGCTATCTTCTAGCCCATGATTGCTCGGTTTTGCTCCAACATGTGTCAAAAAACCTGAAATAAGCACGTGTTAGCCACCTAGGAAGAGTGACTACCCTTATTCGTACAAATGACATAAACATACTAAAAAATAATGAATAAGCTATGAAAATGAAGGATTGAACAAGGACTGAACAAGGATAATTAGGCCAAATGAGCCCAATAAGTTACCCAATTTGGGGCTCATCAATAGGCATGACACTACTCGTCTCTGATACCACCTATAGTAAAGACAAAGGAACCACATCGTGGGAAGCCATGTATAACCTACTAGTAGAAGAGAAACCCAGGCCACTGGAAATTAAGGCAACAACTAGTGTCGAAGAATCATCTGATGCTTCCTAATTTGAGGCAGCATGTTCGCTTTTAGACAAAATAGATGCAAGGCATAAGATATTACTATACACAGATATGGTGAAATGGGTGATTGCTAATGTGAATATTTCAGAAAGAACTTTTAGAAATGCAAGACATGAGGTCATGGGGTCTTTCATGCCAGAAAATTTGCATCAGATGTACCATCTACTAGAGCCTCAAAAGCTCTATGACAAAGATTGCGTTGAACATTTTTCCAAAGAGAATGAGGACCCATTGGACATTACATAGACCTGGAGATCAGGCTCAGGAAAATTCAAACAGGAGAAATCCGGTATGTATCCAATTTCATTCCTCTCGATTCCACATAGTTTTGCAACTGTGATCATGTGTAGATTATTTGGGAAAGATGATAGTACCAAATTTTCTATAGAGTGGCTTCCATTGATTGATGCAACAACTAACACAATGATTATGAATTAGAGTCATTTTTTATCAGACAAGTTAGCTATGGCTATTAGGGAATATCAGCAAAAGATAAGTATCTCCTTAAGAATTATTCCCCCTTTTTATATGAGTGCTTATGTAATGGACACCATTTGTTTTTGGTCTCGATTTCCAAACATGGGTTAGAAGAAGACTGTACAGAACCCTCTCCACATCCACGTGTATCATAAAATATTGTGGGAATCCCAATTCAGTTTCCATTTTTACAAAACCTTCCATGGTATTATGTTGCCTATTTATAAAACCATTTTTGATAAAATGGCCTCGAGGCTTTCCGAAGAAGCCACGATAAACATCTTGCAAGTCGAAATATGGTTCGGTGAAGAAACATTCATGTATATCAAATCTTTTGGGAGCATCGTGGCTCCACATGTCCTCCCATATTATGTTCCATACAAGATATTGGCAAGAGAGATAACTTGCCACATAGCAAGGAATGGTTTAACCAAATCCCTGAAGGAAATGAAAAAGATTATTTGGCCAAACTTTCCACTATAGTGTGGAACTTTTACACTACACGATTATGGGCATGCAACTATAGAAATAGAGAATATTAAATCTCAAAAATTATCCATGATCCTATGGTGACAATATGACCCAAATCAAATTGCTAAATGCTTCAACACCATGGTTAAAGTCAGACAGCTTACTCATGAAGAGGATCCATTTGATGACCTCTTTCAAGAAGTTGAACTATTTGCACAGGTCCTACATTTAGCATTACTATAGTTAAGCCCATATGATATTAATTTTTTTCATGTATATGAGAATAAAATATTGTTGAAGGTCCCATTGGACCTATTACAAATTAAACAAATAAAAGAACCTACTCCTAGCTTGAGCTTGGAGGTAAGTTCTAAGGAAAATTCTGATGAAGAAATGCATGAGAAATCAACTCATGAGTTGGAACAGTCAGAGCAACAATCTCAGAATGGAGGAGAAAGTCCTAATAAAGGTTACGAGAAATATATAGAAGGAAATAGTGAGGAAATTACCGAGCAGGATTTGGCCAAGAAACATATAGAGGTCAGCTCCAATTTAGCTCAAAAAGGGAAGATTCCAGTCATTGACCCAGACAAGGAATGGGAGCAATTCAATCAGAAGCTCCAAACAAGAATAAGTCTTGAGGGGACATCTAGATTTCAGACCCCAAAACAAACTCAGCATAGATAAAATCCAGATACAATAGAGGAATAGACCACAAACACTCAAGATATTGAGGTTATTCCAGATTTTCCCACTTTTGAAATTGTCTTAAAAATTAAAGAGATACCTCCACTCGACATATTCTACAGCCCTACACATAAGGTTGTGGTAAAAAGGCAAATAAATAAGAGGAAATTAGACACCACGGCTATTGCAACTCTTGAGAACGAATCAATGGAATTTGTATGAAAATACGTTCTTTTCGACCCATCAAAGAACCTTACAAAGTTGTCAGAGTTTGCAGGTGCCTATGCCACAACAACCATTCATAAAGCAACAGAAGTCTGACTGTTGCTAAAAGAAAAAGAACAGAGAATTCAAATAATTGAACATTAATTGGAACAAGAAAAACATAGTACCAATCAGTAAGAAAAACAATAGGTAGCTCAACTTTAGATGGAATTCGAGCAAATGAGGTTACAACACCAAGATATCATGTCAGAAAAAGACTCATAAGCTTTCCAAATGCAAGCCATGGTAGAGAGATTCAAAGGTAACCCTAAGATAGATGAGTTCATAAAGGAAGCAGTCAAGATAAAATCCCTATTGATACAACAACAAGAGATGTTCTATTAGAAAATCTCACAGATCAATCCTTACTATGATACAGGTAATAAATTGAAAAACCAAGTGATTTATATAAGGTTTGAATATGAATAAATCCATAAAAATATTTTTGAATTTATTACCTGGCAGGAATATGATGAGGAAATAAAGGATGATCTACAAAAAATAGAAGATAGAGACATTGTATTTACAGATTGGGATACACAGCTAAAGAAGGCAGAAAGGGTGACAACGAAAATAGTAGGTGCAACAAACAACATAATTGAGGTTGTTAATGAAAACCTTCACAGTGCTAGCCTTGTCAAATAATTCATAACAGGGGCTCTCCCAGATATCAAACAACTAGAACAACAATGGAAACAAACAACTCAAACCAAAGATGAAGAAATCAAACCCAAACTGGATTGGGAGACATACTGGTAGTATTTGGTAAAACCACATATCCAATGGATGACTTTCCAATGCTTAACCTGATCTGCACATAAAATGGTGTCAGCTCTATCAGATGCCATATTCGCAGGATAGTTAAAATTCACAGTAGGCCAGCCACCCTAGGTCAAACCAATGATCAATATTTGCAATATTAAGGATCAAGTGGCCAACAAAGATAATTCAAGTTGAAAGAAGCTTGTCATTAGTTTAATTTCTATTTTTAGTTTTTTTTTTTACTCCGAGGAAGGTTGTTTGAAACCTCCTCAACTTTTTTTGTAATAACCTATTTTTGAGGCATGTATTATAGTATTTAAACCCCTCTCATGCATTTAGAGAGGGGTCCAAGATTTTATCAAAAAAACTTTGCAAGGCATTACACTTCTATATTTTTTGTGAATTTTTTGATGAAATTATTGGAACAAGATTTAGTTTTCTTGAATATCAAGTATGCTCTACTGAAATTGAATTTTTGTACTCTTAGAGTGTATTTGATTGGATGAAATTGGATCAATATCATTGAGCCCGTGAGCAAGACCTTTCATATATGGTAATTTTATCTTATGATCATGTTTTATTTATGCATTAGAAATACTCTTTCTTTGATTGTCTTATGTATGAAAAACTGAGTTATAGTTCTACGCTATTGCACTTTTGTATGATGTTTCAGCTTTGATTTGTAATACATGAACAATTAATAGATGCGATAAAGTTTTCTCAATTGTTTTGGCTAACTATTTATCCAAAACAATTATCATTCATGATTTCATTTGTTTTAGTAGTTGAATAATATTAATTACCAATTTCTTTGAGACATCTCTGTAGATCACATATCTTAGTTTACTCTTGGATATATTTATAGTAAGATAATGTTAGAATAATATAAATTCATGTGTTCATTCTTTAGATTAGATGATTTTTAGTGAATCATTCTCTGTTATACCTTATATCAGCCCAACAACATTATCAGATTAATCCTCTTTGGGAAACTAGTCTGATTATCCCCAGTCGGAGCCACTATACCAAATGGAAAAGGAGTTTCTTTTAAGGTCCAGACTGGTTGGCTATCCCCCATGTTGTGACAATGAATTTCAAGGCTTCAATGCTTTGGCCCTAGAAAGAGGGCCTGAGCTATGAATGGAAAGAAAATATAAATAAGAAAGCAATTCTAAGAGTAAAAATCCCTCACCATCACCTATGACTTCTTGGTCACACTCCAAAACCCCAAATCCTAAATGTTAAGTTGTGAAAAACTCTTTGCAATCAACTAGTGTTTCTCCAAGGAAATCAGATCACCCTTCATCTGCAGAAAATCTCGAATTTCAGCCTTTAATTCATAAATTACAAGGGATTTCTCTGTCCCAAGGAGAATATGAATTATATCAAGCCAGTGTTTCTTCTCATTTTCCATTCTCTCAAAGATTAACTAGATCACAGAGTGAAAAAATTAAAATTCCTCCATTTGAATTTCCTCTACGTCCCCCTCGAAGGAAAACTATGAAACATGAATTTGAAACTCATAGTGAGACTATTTCGTCATCACCACAAACTCCCTCATTCATTCCTTCATCTTCATCACAAATTCAATCATCTACCTCACCATTTGAGATCGTGATTTACAATGGTACAATAGCACAATCTTCCTCTACCCAATCACCTTCAACCACTGGTGCTTCTTCCACATAGATACCCATAATGGCTCAAATATCATGGACACATCTAGGATTTTTTCAAATGGGAGGACCATTGCATCCATTACTTGCTCATCCATTGAAATGGTTACCAAAATTCAATCTTGATGATGGTTTTCTTGTCGAAGAACACATAAATAACTTCATGTTGTCCATAAACCTAAATGGAGTTGTAGAGGAAGACGCATTTGTATGATTATTCCCTTATACGTTACAAGGATCAATAGGGTCCTCATACTTTTCATTACCATTTGGTTCCATTAAGAGTTGGAATGCATTTCAAGAACAGTTCCTAACCAAGTTTGGAGATGACTGCTCAATGGCTACTCTTCTTAATGACCTCTCCAACTTGAAAGTTTAATCTAAAGAACCAATTAAGGACTTCAATTCCCATTTTAACAAATTATTAAACAAAATCCCAGTGGCATCTAGGCCAAGCACTAAAGTTCAAAATGAATGGTACATTTCTTCTCTTCCTTCAAATGCAAGTATTTTTTTGATAGAAGTGCCAAACCAACCTTGGTTGGAAACATGAAAGAAGCCATAGCTGTAGAAAAATGAATTTTAGATTTAGAAAAGAAGAATGCATTAGAATCAAGAAAATATGAAGGTCACTTTCAGGGACAAATATAAGAAGAAAAAACGTAAATATCCTTTTTATCATGAAGGTCCGCAAAAGGTACTCAAAACCATGTCCAATGAAATGGTTGACATTAAAAAGCAAGTTGCACAAAATTCTTCTAGGAAATATTTTAGACCTTACAAAATGAATCCCCCCTCTAATCCTAAACCTTCAAATACAATATCAAATGTTCGATAAGACGTTGAGGAAGAAGACATATCAACAACTAAGGAATAAATTGATGACGAAGAGATAGTTGCAGTATAAGGAATGTGGGATTTCATTATTCTTTTGTGAGATAATGAAGAATCGGGAGAAGCTTTACCTGTTGCTACTAGAACAAAGAGAACTAAGAGTTTTCCACAAATAAATCAAAAACAAAAATCATCAACTCCTACTCTCAAAGATAAAGCAATAGGTAAGAAATCTTCTCCAAAATCTACTTAGACATCTCCTCCTCAATCAAATTCTTCACCTCCAGCCAAAACCTTGCTAGTGTCTAATGATATGGAATACAAAATCGTCGAAAACATGAAGAAGACTAGAGCTAATATCATGTTCCATAAGATTATAAATCTAAAACATCAACAAAAGCTATTTCTCAAAGAATTAAAAGCAGTCTCTAATTCTCCTCTTCCTGCTGCTATAATTTCCCAGGCTTTTCAAGAAATGGGTAGGTCTCCGAGTACCTCATCGGATGTTTCTTTAATTGGTGGTCAAACTAAATCCCACACTCCTCCTTTTCCTTAGAGTTTTGAAGTATTTAATAATAATTTGCATAATTGTTTAGTTAAATATGGAGCCTCATCGAATATTTTTCCAAAAATAGTTTGTGCAAAATTGATGTCGTACCCTAGAAATTTGTTGTTTACATTGTACAATTAGATCGAATGCAAGTCAAAGTCATATGAGAAATCAATCAGGTTACCATAAGACTCTCATCAAACTCGAAAGCATGTCAGGTGATTGACATTCTTGTTGTTGATATTCTTTAATTCTATGGCTTGATCCTTAGTAGAGATTGGTCTAAAAAGCGTCATGGCTATTTCACAACAAACTAGTCCCATATGTGGCTTCCTTACAATGGTAAGCCAAATCAAATAAGAGTTGATCAAGAGAGACATTTAAAGTATATCATGACTGAAATAGAAGGAGAAAATTATCTCGTCACATACGGTAGTAATATCATTGGAAATTATTCAATTGAATCATTTTTGGGCAATTTTAATGCTCACACTTCAGCATTTTTGGAAAACTTTGTTACATCACAAATTGAAAATTATTGGCAAACAGATTCTCCTAAATGTATCAATTTTGTACATAAAACGTTAGTCAATTCTTTATTTTGGAAATTATTTTTTATGGATCTAAATCTGAAGATGGAGCTGGGGCAAGTTGCATATTGGTTAGCCCCGAAGGATAAAAAAATATGTTGGCATGTAGACTTGAATTTGAATGCACAAATAATAGTGTTGAGTATGAGGAATTAGTTCAAGGGTTGTTTAAAGCCATAGGCCTTGATATCAAATACCTTCAAGTATTTGGAGATTTGGAAATTGTAATCAAACAGGTGAGGAACACTATTCAATGTCTCTCTGAACATTTGAAACATTATCAATTATTAGTCTAGGACATCACCTCACATTTCTTAGCATTTAATATTTCCCCAATTCCAAGACTTCAAAATTCAAGTGTTGATATTTTGGCTAACATTGCATCCGAGCTCATATCACCAATTGATTATAGTCCTGATCGATTTTCTATAGAATTAATTTTTAGACCTATTCCCCATAAAATCACCAATTGGTGAGTTTTTAACAATGATCTAGATATCATAAATTTTTTAACATCTAAAGGCTCATATGATGACCAAATAATAGATGAATACCAACACGATAACCAGCTCAAGAAAAAAACAAGTGTAAATCCCATACCTAAATCTATAGTTAAGCTAGAAGATTTGTATGATCTTAAAGACAGATTCAAGAAACCAACTAACTCAAAGCTTCATATTTCAACATTGAGGTTTGAGATAGTTAATATTGGAACTAACTTTAAACCTTAAAATATTAATCTAGGTTTTGGTCTTACACCTGATGAAAGGTTAGCCTTCATTCATTAGTTGAAGAGGTACAAAAACATTTTTTCTTGGAATTATGATGATCTTAAGACATATGATAATTCCATCATTCAACGTACCATTCCTATCATATCTAATGAAAATCCTGTACAAAAGAAGTTGAGAAAGATTCACCCAAACTTAAAAAATAAAATAAAATCTGAATTGAATAAACTTCTCAAAGCCAAAATAATTATCCTGTTAGACATTCAAGGTGGGTTTCTAACCTAGTTCCAGACAGGAAAAATAATGGTGATATTTGAATTTGTATAGAATTTCACAATATCAACCAATATTGTCAGAAGGACAACTTTTCATTAGCTCCTATGGAACAAATACTACAGTCAGTTGTAGGCTCATAGGTAATGTCATTTCTTGATGGATTTTCAACTTACCATCAGATTCTTGTACATCCAGATGATCGACTAAAGACAACATTTAGAACCAAATGGGGAATATACGCTTATCAAAAGATTCCATTTGGACTAATCAATGCTGATGCAACAATTCATAGAGCCATGGATATAGCTTTCAAAGGTTTGGTGAATAAAACAATGGTCATTTAAGGTGAGTTTCTAACCTAGTCCCAGTTAGGAAAAATAATGGTGATATTTGAATTTGTATAGAATTTCACAATATCAACAAAGCTTGTCAAAAGGACAACTTTTCATTACCTCCTATGGAACATATACTGCAGTCAGTTGCAGGCTCAAAGGTAATGTCATTTCTTGATGGATTTTCAACTTACCATCAGATTCTCGTACATCCAGATGATCGACTAAAGAAAAAATTTAGAACCAAATGGGGAATATACGCTTATCAAAAGATGCCATTTGAATTAATAAATGTTGATGCAACATTTTAGAGAGCCATGGATATAGCTTTCAAAGGTTTGGTGACTAAAACAATGGTCATTTATTTAGATGATATCACTGTATATTGAAAAAGCGCAGTAATCATTTAAATGGCTTAAGACAAATATTTGAATGTTGTCAAATATATGGAATTTCTCTAAATCCAAAGAAATATTTATTTTCTTTAAGTGCACGTAAAATTCTTGGATTTATTGTATCTAAAGATGGAATTCACGTAGATCCTGATAGGATAAGAGAAATTTCTAAAATCTCTTTGCCTCACAATAAAAAATCCATGCAATATTTCCTAGGTTAGATAAATTTTGTCAAAATATTTGTCCCTAGCTTTCCACGAATTGTTTCACCCCTCCAATCTATGATAAAGAAAATTTTTGTTTTTAAATGGGGACATACTGAGCGCAAATCTTTCAATATTATCAAACAATCAATTATAAATGATCCCTCTTTAGCAACTCTGATTTTTTCTAATGATTTTATTTTATATACTTTTGCTTTTGAAATATCATATGCAACTATTTTGATGCAAGTCAATGATGAGAAAGTTGAAGCAGCGATTTCTTTATTTAGCTCCAATTTGCAAGGTGCTGAATTGAATTACTTAGATGTTGAAAAAAATTCTTTTGTTGTTTTGAAATGAATAAAACATTTCAGACCTTTTCTTCTTAAAACTCACACTAAAGTAATAGTTCCATTCTCATCAGTGAGAAATTTACTAATGCAAAGATAATTAGGTGAGAAAAGAGCAAATTGGGTAACAACACTACAAGAATATGACATTGAAATTAGACTAGCCAAAATTGTTAGAGGTCAAGATTTTTGCATGATGTTAGCTGGATCATCCAACTTACCAGCACCAAAAGATTCAGGTGATAATATACAAATATGTGAGGTAAGCCTCAACAATACTGAATCTCAATATGTTGATATCATCTTTTATCTGAAAAATGGATATTCCCCTATGCAACCCAGTTATGAAAGAAAAAAGGCTTTGAGATTAAAATCTAAGGAATGTGAAATCATCAATGATGTTTTGTTTAGGAAGAATTATGATTTTGTTTTACTTAGGTGTCTTGAAAAATCTGAGGTAGAAAAGGTTCTGTATGAACTCCATGATGGACTAGTTGGTGGAGATTTTGAAGGAGACACAATAGCGCATAAAATCTTGCATGTTGGATATTATTGGAAAACCTTATTCAAAGATGCACATGAATATGTAAGGAAGTGAAAAATTTGTCAAACAACTGCTGGAAGACAAAGGAAACCCAGATTTCCATTACATTCGGTCAACAGTAAACAACCATTTCAGTAATGGGGACTGGAAATAATAGGTGAGATCATTCCTAACTCTTCAAAGAAGCATATATATATCTTTACTACAATTTATTACTTCACTAGGTGGGTGGAAGCAATTCCACTCAAGGTAGCCATTTCTGAAAACATTATTGAATTTATTGATCTATTTATTATTACCAAATTTTGTCTACCAACTGCCCTCATGTTTGAAAATGCATCCTATTTCACAAGTAATGCTATGACAAAATTTTATCTCAAAATAAGTTTTAAACTTAAATATTCTGCTAACTATTATCCCTAGGGAAATGGTTTAGCTGAATCAATGAATAAAAATCTGATAAGGATCATCAAACAAACTATTGATCAGAGTCAAAGAAACTGGCATAAATATTTAACATTTTCTCTATGAGGAGATCAGATAACACAGAAGGCCTCGATAGACACTTCTCCTTTTAATCTAGTCTATGGGAAAGAAGTTGTCCTTCCTACAAATGTAGCTATTCCCTCCCTAGACCTATTTCAATTTATTTAATAAATTCCTTCCTCTTCTATTCAATTAAGGCAATCACAAATCCTCAAACTCGAAGAAGAAAGAGAGAAATCCAAAATCATACATGCATATCATCAATAGTTAGTCAAATCTTCCTTTGATGCAAACTCTATAAGTCCTAAATCTTTTCAACTTGGAGACCTTGTATTGAAGTGGGATAAATCACACGAGGAAAAAGGTAAGCATACCAAATTCGAGAGAGTGTGACATAGTCCATTTCAGATTGCAGAACAAATTGGCCCATCAATGTTTCTATTGCAATATTTATCAGGAAAGAGATATTCTTTACCTGTGAATGAGTAGATTTTGAAGAATATTTTTCATTGAAGATAACCTCTTCTATCCCTTGTACACTACCGCCTTTACTTTTCCTAGGAAAATAAGTTAAAAAGTTAGATAGTATTTACTTTTGGCCTTTCAATAAAAAAATCTCTTTATTTATTTTTATTTTTCGCTTGTACAAGTAGAGATTGTTAAGGAAATAATTCTAACATTTGAAAAATAATCTAGGTTCTATCTCTTTGGAATCTTCTTGTTTCCACGAAAATTATTTGTTCTTTAAGAAACCTGTTGGGTCCCTATAATACTAGTGATTACCTCATTACTATTGTAGTTGTACCCCTTATTAATATTGTTGTGCCCCTATTGCCCCCATATTGTTATTATTGTGCCCCATAGAATCCCTTTATTGTTATTTTTGTGGCTTTATATTATTATTGTTAAGTCGGCTGGGTTATATTGTGACTCCTTAGACTCCTATATATAGAGAGGAGGTTTTTTCATTTGTATCATCCAATAATTGTTCATTTATGTAATGTAAAGGAGGTTACCCCCTAGAAGAGGCTGAATTCTAAGGCATTGATCTATCTTTTCTATCTTTTCTTGAGCTGGTTTCATAACATTTGGTATCAGAGCTTTGGATTATAGGGTTTCATTGCTCCAATCAGGTCATCGTGGCATTTTCACAATAATTTTTTTTCTACGACATTTCAAATGCTAACAAAAAAACCCATTTGAGAAGACATCACACTGAATCTTGAGGCAAAATTTCAGAGCGTGTTGCACTATATTTGGGGCGATATGATCTGAGGAAATTGGTCTTTTTGCAGACTCCTGAATTACATTCCAAACAGGTGACCTGGGGAAAATCATCATAACGTTTTCTATGAGCATTGCCTTGAAATTTCGTAAGAAGTTGCAGAAAGAGGATGAACTATAGTTTCTTGTATATATTATTTAGAGCCAAAAGATGAAACAGGGACTCGTGGCACATCGTACAAGTTTGCCTACTGAACTAGTCCATAATCAAGTCACTGTGGGAGATTTCGCATAACTCTTCCTTGGAGAATCCAATTTGGATCAGACTGGTGGCATTGGAAAGAGGACACAGAGGGCTACTGTAGGTTAGAATTTCAGAACTGGATGATTTGAATGTACAGAGATACATCAGAGGCAATATCGAGCTCCTACAAAGTGAAAAAAGGTGTGTAGATTCTTTTAAATTTTTGCTTAAGACTGGTTTGAAATTTATTTTGAAGGAATTCAAAGGGCATAGTAGAGTATTATTATCGGTATCTAATGCCCCGAGGAAAGAAAATGCAAACACCTAGTAAGGAACCTGAAAGCTCTAGCATGACTCGTGAAGAAGAGGAAGAAATGCTACATGATATATCAAAATTACAAGAACAAGTGC
>APFE030920103.1:7500-55644 GCA_000404065.3 Pinus taeda | reverse complement strand
AATTTGTAAATAAATGTTGGAATAGGGGATCCCAAACTTGCAAAGTAATCAAACCTTGTTATTGAATCAAAATTGATCTGTCCACTACTTTTCTTATGGTAAATGCTAGTGGGGGGAGCAATTCTTCTTCCTACAGTCAAGTTGTTGTTGGAATTAACAACTCAAGGAAACCTTCTACCATGGATCAACCCAATGTGGGGCAAAAGCCAAATGAAAATAAGCAAAAGTCACAACAACCATGTCTCCCACCAGGGAGACGTAAGCTTGGAAGCTACTTACCAAAGGAAGTTGTCAACCCAAAATTAATTGGAAAGTTATTAGACATCTGGCCATTAGAAAAGGCCCTCACCTAATGGATTCATCTTAAACAAAAGCTTAAAGGGTAGAAAAAACTAGAATCTGTTGTGTAATAACCCTCCCTATTTTGATCATGTAAATATATGTACTCTGCAATATTTAGGCTATTGAACTAGATGATATATTATGGAGCTTGCATGTCCTTGTAGTTGCATTGGATATTGTTGTGTCATTTTTGGCTTAGTCACTAAAGGAGACATGATCAAAATACTGCAAATTTGTGCATATTTTTATAAATTAATAAAATAAGGCTCGTCACTGAGCCTACTCTATGAAAAAGAGTATGGGGGATGAATCTCCAAGGTAAAATCCAACAGTTGGGTTCCAGTGTAAATTGTATGCCTTGGGATATAACAAGGAGAAAAATCATGGAAGATTCGTAGATTGATTCCTTGGGTATTAAGAATTTGCGCTTTTCTTATATGAGTAATATTGGTTGAGTTTGGGAATAGGATGAGATCGTCAAAATAAGAACAAAGTCGAATCCGACTAGTTTTCCATCGTCCTGGGTGTATGAAGGATTAATGAAACATATGTATATTCATATTGGAATCATAATTATGTTCAAAGGAGAAGGAAAAGAGGTTTTTCCAAAATAAAGGAACCCTCGCACAATGGAAATAAGAGTTTATAATTTAATAAGAGAATGAGGGAGACAGGTTTGAAGCATGTAGGAGAGAGTAAAGTTCATTTTATTAACTTTAAAAATTAATAGACCGAGATTTATAATGTGACATGAGTTTTAAAAAAAAGATGATTAAGGAGGTCTGAAGGCACAAGATAAAAGAGAGTAAATGTGCAATCACTGCATAAGGGGCAGAGTTTTGGACATAGTTAACAGGGCAACAAAAGGGCCTGCTATCATTGTGGTATTAGAAGAGAAGTTCTTTTTTTAGCGTTTCCATATAAAAGGAGATTATATCTAGTGGGTGTTGCAACTAGTAAAGACGAGAATGTGATGGACCAAAGAGGTACTAATTTCTCTATTTATTTTAATGGTGAGTGATAGCTTAATAATTTTGTAAAGACATGATTGAGAAGGCAGGATATAGAAGTGAGATAAAGGGATAGGAGGTAGGAAAGGGAAGTTTCCCAAAAGGAGGGACACAGTACCAGATTCTGAAAAGGAATGAGTTTGGGAGCAGAAACGAAGAGAACTACCCAGAAGAGGAAGTAACATAGAGGAAGAAATTTCTATCAAAGGGTAGAGATAGAATCAGAAAAAGAGAACCCAACTAGGGAAGAGATACTGAAGAGAAACCCTTGTAGGTAATTTGTCATTAGGTTATTTAAATTTTGGCAAGAAAATAATTCTAGGTAGTAGTAGATGTGGATGGCATAACTATGATGAGTGAGAGTTGTTAAGGATTAGCAAAGTTTTGAGAAGACATGTTAAATAACCCTTGCAACAAGAGAGGTTGTTGAAGAAGAATATTTAGTTGTAGCTGGAGAGAAAAGGGGATAGAGGAGGTCCTCAAGATAAGAGAACCATAGGTGTTCTCAAGACATAACCAAGGTAATGCAGAAGCCAGAAAGAGAAAGGAGTGCTCAAGGAGTTTCAAAAGAGGGAACTAAGGGACACCAATAACTAGGTGGAGGTGAGGTGTTCAGGTAACAAGAAATGAAAAAGGCTTGTTATAGGGGCTTCTTTACAGCTCACAATGGGCAGGTGAAATCTTACAAGAAGGGAAGAAAAGATATGGCTACCATTGGCCATAATTACGGTTCAAAGAAAATCCATAACAAAGGAGAAAATGATGCCATGAGGAATGATATGCAGAGGAAATTAAGTCAAGAGGAAGTTTATAAGTAGATATATGAGTTGAAAGAGAGGCTCAAATTTGTGGAGATGATGCTAGACAAATATTGGACGTGAGGAGGATGTTCAAATTACTTGTTAGATTGAAGGGTTTCAAGAAGAAGATACCTAAGATATGAGGGAAGGCATTGAAGCACCTATTGAATGCTTCAATAAGAGAGGCATAGTTCAAAGTAGTTGAGCTTACGACTGGAGCAATGTACACTTGTGAACTAATGACAGGTGGCATCCTCAGAGAAGAGGGTAATTAGAGACTTTCTTATATTCTCATGGAATGAAATTAAATTCCAAATAATCAGAAGGAGATTCCAATAAAGGATGTTCATGAGACACTATTCAAATGTCTTAGGGAGTGTGGAGAAAGTCTCATAGAAGAGATGGTGACAGAAATACTAGAGGTGGCTTGATCACCTTTCATATTTAAAATGGGTGAAATTTATGTGAATGCAGACCAAGGATATGGATGGAATGTCCAACTAAGAGAAGAAGACACAAGGGCTACCTCCCAAACATAGAGGAAGGCAAAGAAGGAATGTTGCCAGAAATTTCCATAATAGTAATTGAGAATAATGATGTTGATGGGTCCTTAAAAGATATCATGCAAAGGAGGGGAAATTATAGAGAGGTTGAGAAGATGAGACTAACTGGCAATATCATGGACTACAAGATAGGTCCAATAGATGTTAGAAGGATCACTGGAGGCCTAACAGCCTCACTCTTTTAAAGTTGATAATTTATTTTTATGTGCAAGTCAGGAAAGAAGGACAAACATCACAATATTTCCTACAGGATTATGAGACTGTAAGAGGTAATGACAAAGAATTCATTGAGAACCGTGACCAATTAATAAAAGGAGGAGCATACAAAGAAACAATGAGTCTTGCAGGAAATCGAAAACCACCTAGGGTTTCCAAAAATATTTTGGATGAAGGCTTGGTTTTACAAATCACTCAGGAAGGAAAAAATTAAAATTCTATTGAAATGAATAAGGATGTGCTATTGCCTTGTAAGGAGTATCAAAAGAAGACCTTTTCACATAAG
Organism: Pinus taeda; assembly: GCA_000404065.3. Taxonomy (NCBI): domain Eukaryota; kingdom Viridiplantae; phylum Streptophyta; class Pinopsida; order Pinales; family Pinaceae; genus Pinus; species Pinus taeda. The sequence goes on along the minus strand of APFE030920103.1, from coordinate 52,427 downwards.
GGAGAAGTGATGATGTAAGTGACCGAAGAGTCTGAGTAGTCTAATGTTTTTGAAATTGACATTTAATGTGTGAATGTAGGTATTGATTTGTCTAAGGCAAAACTAGTTGGGTTGATGGATGAAGGGAAGTCCTCAATAAACGATGAGACAAATTTTTAGTAGTAGAGGTTACGATTGATAAATTTATCTCCTATAATACATGAATAAGACCATGGTGGAAAATAATAAGGATGAGTATATAAGAAAGGACCATGTTTCTAAAATGATCAGGTTGTCTTAGAAAGACCTCCAGGAGGAAGCTGATGAAGATGTTGAAGATGAAGAGAATATTTAAATTAGTTACTCATGAAGGGTGATGAGGACATGTTTTTAGTAGTAGAGGCCAGGAGTGATAAATTTATCTCCTACAATGCATGAATAAGACCATGGTGGAAAATAATAAGGATGAGTATATAAGAAAGGACCATGTTTCTAAAATGATCAGGTTGGCTTAGAAAGACCTTCAGGAGGAAGCTGATGAAGATGTTGAAGATGAAGAGAAATATTTAAAGTTATTGGTGTAGCTAATATCCTTGGAGGAAAAGTTGGTGAATCAAATGATTAACATCCAACATGTAAAACTTGAGTTGGAGTAGGATGGCAGTAGGACCAGGCTGGAAGGTGAAGTCAAAAAGATGAGTATGTTGATGAAAAAAGTATTAATGGAAGTGTACAAATAGTTGAGGACAATAGCCAACAAGGAAAAGTAGTTATAAGTGCAATATTCCCCCATCAGCCTAAGTAGCATGTTACAAAATTATGTGTGGGATCCTGGAGGAGTGTGGTCAGAATTGGAACAATAAGGAAGTTGTGTATGTGAACAAAAACAAATTTTTTTTTGGGATCCTAGAGGGTTTAATCATCTGACTAGGAGGTCAATGTTTTCCACCTAGGGAGTCTGATGCAAGAGAATTACCCTAGAAAATTTTACTTTGTGTAAGATCCCAAGGGAATCATGTAATTTCTAGATGTAGGTTTTATTTTCTCTAATTTATTGAAGTAAATTAGAATTACAGGGATTTTATGATGGATAAATTGTCCTAATTTTAGAGGAATCTAGATCATTAGGCTATTGGGATATTTTGAAGCAAGTCTTTGTAGATATTGACAAGTGTTTAGGTTAGTTGTTATGTAGAAAATAGCTTTGGACATGTGTCCAGCTAGTTTTTGGACTAATAGGATATCTTTCAGTTATATGTAAGTATGTACAGGAGGAGGAGAAACAACTCTCAAGGTTGAAGGTGAGGGAAGAAAGTAGAATCTCGGGAATGAAAGGAATAGCGTAGTGAATGAGTGTTGGTACTCCCTCTATAAATATCTATTTTAAAAGTTTATATAGAACCAGTACAAATTCATGTGTTCATATTCTCCTGTCTGAATTACTTTCAAAATTCTAGTCAGTGTGGAAAAAAATTACATTTTGTTGTTACAGGTCCATGGATGTCGGGTTCAAGCCCAAGTTTGTAATTACACGCCTTTGTGAATGTCATGTGGTTTCTTTTGTTATGTTATTTGATTAATTCTCTTGGAGTTGAATTTAATCATTATTCCAATACTTGTGTATTTTAATGGAGGTACACGTGAATTTATACCATGAAATTGTGCTATTAGTTTAGTGTGTAAAGGAATATTATGTAGGCAGCGATAGTTTATGCAATCAATTAAGCAAGAGGGAGAATTAATATAGTGTCGAGCTTTTGGAAATTTGTAGATTGTATAATGAGAAATCTGAGGTCTCCCAAATCCCATGGTATGGATGGATGTGAGCAAGAATTTATCGAAGTGGATTATGTGGCAACAAGACTGAGAGAAAGGCTATAACAAGGAGAAATGATCAATTTGTTCATATAAGAATTCGTCAAAGCCAAACATAAAAGGTCTATCAATTAGAAGAAGAGAGTCAGACCTCTAGCATTGAATGAGATAGGTTAAAAATAAGGTTCATGGGACATTTGAGCCTTGGAAAAAGTTTATTTCTAATTGGGTCAAGTTTTTTTAAACATCTAAGGATCTGATAAGGAAAATCAATAGTCAAGCTTCGGCATTAAAATGCCACAAAATTTTAAGGAAGAGGAGCGAGTCTCTGACCACAGACTCCTATGGGCCACTAATTGGAGCTCAGCATTTTCAAGTTATGTCTCACATAAATTGTGGTGAGAGCCCTGACTCCTGAACTCGATTGTGACATGTGAAATGTTTGTTTTGCAAATAAATAATGCTCATATCTGAGGGATATAACAAGGAGAATAATTGCAAAATATTTGTAGATTGATTCTTAGGTAACAAGAATCCACCCTTTTATTATATTAATATAATTAGTTGAGTTTGGGACTTAGGTTAGACTGTAGGAATAGGAGTGAAACCGAATATGACCAGCTATCCACTAACCTGGGTGTATGAAGGACCCACAAACAAATTCATATTTATATTGGAACTAGAATTATGTTCGTAGGAAAAGTTAAAGGGGTTTGTCATAAATAAAGGACCCCTAGTGTAACAAAAATAAGAGTTTATAATTTAATAATAGAATGAGGGAGATAGGGTCAAAGTGTGGAGGAGAGAATCAAGTTCATTTTATTAAATTTTAAAATTAATAGGCCATGATTTATAATGAGAATTTGAGTTTTTAAAAAATGATGATTAAGGAGGTATGAAGGCACAAGATAAAAGAGAATAAATGCATGGTTGCTACATAATGGGGATAGAGTTATGGGGCATAGTTACCAGGCCACCGACGGGGCCTACTATCAAATAAGGCTCAAAACATCTAGGAACTTGAAGGAACAAGAGAAAAAAATTGCAAGCGCATATCTTTGTGCCTAGAACTCAAAATTTGGATCATGAGTAGTCAAAACAAATCTAATTCCAAATCAATTATAACCATCTACCTAGAATTTTGGGTTGAAACTAAATTTTCTAGGAAAATTTGAAGGAAAGCTACAAGACATTTTAGGGGATAACAATGGCCTAGCATGTTGTAGGGTTCTGAAAGGCATAATTTTCATCCCATGTATTGGAATTGAGCAAATTAATAGTGAATGTAAAGGTATTTATGAGGAGAAAATTATAATCAACCTAGAATATGGAATTAGGTGAGAATTGTTTAGGAAAACTTCACATAAAGTTATAGATAGAAAACGGATAAAATGGATATTTTATAGGCTAAGATTTCCAAGGGCATAAATTTTATACTCGATAGTTGAATTTGATGAGTTAGTAGTCAATAGAAATATATTGGCAAGAAGAATATGTTAGTAAACCTAAAATTCAAATCTTGGTAGTCCTTTTGACAAGAATCCCCGGCCCCCTGGAAAGCTACAATGGAACAACAAAATTATGCTAAAATTTAATAGGATTGTGATCACTAAAGAAGGGGTTTTTGAGTTGAGGATAGTGAATAACGCAGAATTGACATTGACTAATATAAAGTCTCAAAATGAAGGCATTGAATTAATATTGTAACAATATAACAAGTGGTTACATATGTCTAGGAAATAGTGATAGGATATCTAAACATTATTTTTGCATATCTTTTGGAATGGAACATAATTGTTTTATGTATGAAGGTTTTGCTAATGAATTACATTACAAGATTCTATTCTCGTCTTTTATGTATAAAGTGATAACCATTGTGAAATCAAAATGGATACATATACAACTATGATGGTCGTAGGCATAGTAGATACAGATGGTTGGTAAAAGAATATGAATAATGAAGAGAGCCATAGAGTAGGATAATTATGCTAGTTGAATTTTATGATATGTAGAAAAATAAAAGGGAAATTTTCTAAACCCTCTCTTGCTCATGCATTCTAAAATATTATATGCAATATTTATACATATACGATTTTGTTGTACAAATATGTGTTATACAATCAACATATATTTCATGTTATAGATAAATATGTAATAACACTTTATTTTGATAGGGTATGACAAATTGGTAAACACGTTATGAGAAAGAGGTTACTTATATTATGGTTTTGGGGATACAGTTAAATATTTATTGGAGATGAAATTTCTTGATATTGACCAATGCTTATTAGGAGTGGTTCTATTTGAAAACAATTTTATACTTAATCCCTTTGATTAAGGTCATTATGAAAATACAAATCTAAAAGGAGCAGATACATGGTAGATTTCAAATAGGAGGCTTGCCTATGCCACTTCAATGTTATCATATTGTGACAAAGAAAAGAACAAGCATAAAAATCCTTGATGTTGCTTATGATTGTTTGTAACAAGAATGATATATAGGAACCTTAGGTAGTGGTTGTAGATATCTTTTGTTGTAGGGATGCAAATCATGTAACCAATTTCTTAGCGGGGAATGACACATACAATACAGGTACAACAATTTGTTTTTTACAAGGTTATGTTAGATTATTAACAGGTTTGTAGCAAGATTTTCATGAATAAGAAGACAAATTAATGATAGGTTTATATACCGATTGTCATAGGAATATGACAAAATAAGATATTTTTGTAAGAGGATCAAATATACATTTTGTTATAGGAATATAGGTGGTATAACAAGGATAAAGGTGGCACAAATATTTCCTACAAGAATAACAAGTTGCTAACAGGTTGTACTAAATTTTTCATAGGTAAGTGATAGGTGTATTATATATTATAACATGTTTTCATAGATAGGTGGTAGAGTTACAATAGGTACAATAGGTTGTTGGTATATTTGTCGTAGGTAGATGATACATACATTATAGGTTTTAATTTTCTTGTTTCAAGTAGGTGACAAGATCATTATAGGTTATAATAGGTGTATGGTCATATGTGGTGACAGGTTCATTGGAAGGGTCACAACTAGTATACAACAAATTTGTAATCGGGCCATGATAGTTGTCATCACAGACATAGGAAATGTTATAAAAAGTCTTGTGACTAATTTACTACATCATGATTATAGGTTGTAGGAGGCCTACAATGGATATTTTAATAGGTATTGTATGCAGGTTGTGAAAATCCCTTTGACAGACCTTGACAGGTCATAGGTCCATGCTAGGTGTATGGAAAAACTAATGATAGGTTGTGTAGGGTTTTGTCACAGGTCATAACTAATTTGGTACAGCTTGGGAAACAAAGTGTAATAAAGTTCAACTAGAAGTCCAAGCTTTAATTAATCAACGAAATGAATAGATGGAAGCTTAATAGGGATTTGGTGACGCGAATATTTTAACTTTAGAAAAAATACAAAGAATTAGAGAAAAGAGAAGCTCACAATTATTTTAGGAGATGTAGATGATTTGGAAATTAGGTAATAGGAAGGAAATATAATAGGTTTTTCAGTTGAACAGATTAATTGTTATTTAAAACAGAGATAAAGTAATAAGAATAATGGTAACGAGGGAGGCAAGAATAGTAAGAAAATAAAATATTCAGATGCAAGAATTGTTTGCAACAACAAAAATGCAGGGCCATTATATGCAAGAGTTAAATATAGAAATTATATACAAGGATGGTAGACAATGTTGCTATGCAAGAATAGTGCTTTATAGCCAAGGCACAAGGATGTCAACATGGCATGAAATCATTTTAAATTGTTAAATTGCATGAAAGTTGGAAATGTGTGTTTGTGTGTTTATATGAATGTTTGCATGCATATGATTGATGTTTCTCTTTTTGAAATGAAGAATGTGTGTGTGTGTGTGTGTGTGTTTATTTATATGAATAGAAATTAATTGTTGTTGATGTTAATTCCAATTTTTATGTCCTCCAGGTGCACTAAAGACATTGTCAAGCTTGCACAATTACCAACATGGGGCAAGGACCTCGAGATCCTGTTAATGTGTGGTTAGCATCAGAAGTGTGGAGCATGCCCCGAGATGAATCCATGTATGAGGACATGGAATTTTCATCTACAAAGTGGGAGCTCAAGTTATTTTTCATCAAGAAATTCAAATTATGGATATATGGTGCACTAAGGACAATGCATAAATAAGGGTGAGGAGGAATATAATAGCCTTCTTGTTTTGATCATGTAAATATGTGTACTCAATAATATTTAGGTTATTGAGTTGAATGATTTATTATGTGACCTGTCTTCCCATGTAGTTGTGTTTAAGTGCCAGTTTTGGGTAAGTGGCGAGGCGAGCCACAATGTAAATATTGGAAATTAATAAAATAAGGGCATTTCCATATCCCACTCCACAAAAATAGCATGGGGAATGAAAATACAATGAAAAAAGGGAACAATTTGGCTGCGGTGGAAAGTGCACACCCTAGTGGCCATGTGGCTTCAAGGGAGTGCCACATGGCCAAAAGGCCATGTATTTATATAGGGGTAATGTTATTCCTGAAGGAAACATCCATTTAGTGATTATGATTATGATGATTCATTTGTTCATTATTTAGTAATGAATTTAGAAAACTACGTCAAGTAAACTGATGGCTAGTGAGTCCTGGTGTTGGACTCTACAACTGATCCAATTTTTATGTGAGCTCCAAAGCAGCTTCGAGAGCTTGGTGGCTATAAGGATTTTTTGGCCTTGTTTATGGCTTGGTGCGATAGAAATTTAATGGGGAACTCAGCTCGAAGATAGTTGGAGTTTCTTGGCTTGGGCTATGCTACTGATTTAGGGAATTATCTTTGGCTTCGTTATTCATCACTTGGACACTAGGTTGCAATAGGGCTCCTAGAGTTGTTGGTAGAGATTTTTATCGAAAAATATAAGTCACCCTGAAGGTAGGAGCCATCAAGTGTTTTGAGCTACGTTACTTTAGTGTCAGTGAAGTGGAAATGAGCTTGTGATTGGATACAGAGGCTTCCAAGGTTGGTTCAATGGCCTCGGTTTTTATTTTTCTTTTCAAGTTGTTGCCTTTGGAGTTGTTTTCCTAGCTCGGGGGTGAACTATTGTTGATCTTATTATTCACACAATCTATGTTTGGGAGGAATGTGGAGAGCCTAAAGTGAGTCAAATCTTCATTACCAGATAAGTGCTCATTGTGCCATGTTTTTTTTGTGATATTTTTATATATATTTGTAGTATTGATGTTCCATACATTTATATATATGCTTTTTGTCTTGGTTATAAACCCTAGCCAAGGTTTGGTATCAGTGTATGAGTTATTTCTGATGTGTTTTCAAGTTAATGTATGTTTTTTAATACTTTATGTTTATGTTGGGGTATTTAATTGATATTAAACATGATGTATAATTTTGTATGGTATATTTTACTACATTACATAATCTATTAAAATTTCCAAGATCAGGTTATGTCTAGGTCACCTAGAGCACTCATCATAGTGAAAGACAGGCCTCTGAGAGGTCTGAAGCTTGGCTAGGGGCTCAAACCAAACTTGTTTTATTTTTCTTCAACTACTATTCACCTCTCCATACCATAAATCAAATGTTTTCACCTTCAAAAACCACGTGGATTCCCTCTTGTAGCATTACAAACTTGCTTATAGCATTAGACATTTTCCTATAACATTGCAGGTATCCTATAGTAATCGCCTGTACCAAACCTATAGTACCATTTTTCTTCACCAATTTCGACCCACACTACAACTTTGACCTAGCATAGATGCATAATGACCTCTGAATATGATAATATGATTAGGAAAATCTCCTAGGCCATTCCAGACCTTCCTTGTCTTCACTACAAAAACATAGCAGAGTTAGTTTCTTGATCATCCAAATAGGTTATTGATTTACGGGCAAGTATGACTAGGTAGATGGTACCTAAGATTCTGATTAGTAGTTTTATGAATTATGCAAGATAGATTAGTTTCTTTTTTGTGAGTAAATGAGGTAGTGTTATGAATTTCGCAAGATAACATAGCTTCATTTCTATAAGTAGGTTAGCCTTTATATTTTCAGACTTAGAAGCAATTTCCAATTTGACCTTTTATCAATCTTTCATTCTAATGCAGTAGGAGGAAGGGTTATCCCTATAAGATATCCAAGAACCTAGCCCATAACCTAGCTTGAACTCCTACTACAAATTCATTGAAGAAGGGAGGATTATCCCTAAAAAATTTGCAGTGCCACTCCTATATGAGCTAGAGATAGAAAGAGGAAGAACCCATAGGTGGATGAAAATTTCTAATCCTAAGAAGGTAGAGGATGTAGGCCTCATGCAAGAAAAGGTCATTGAAATGAGAAAAGAGTTAAATGTGCTGAGAATGAGAGAGTCTATAATGAAGGAGCATCTAGAAGCATAAAATATGAGGTTGAGAGAGAGGTTTTAGGAGAAAGAAACACAACTTTCCACCATGGCAAGTCACTCCATGGAAGCATTGCAATGAAAATAACCATCAAATTCTTATGCCCTCTTTCTCAAAGAATAGTGGCTGCAATTCCAAATCAAAACCTTGTCACAACATGGATCTATGCCCTTTTACGATTACAGATAGTTCGTTGAATTTTGCAGCCAAGCTAACATGGAAGACAAAGAAAAAATAGTTGAATTTTGCATGTACAACCTCACTCTAACAAATATGATTTTTTGGGATCACAATGCAAGATTTGTAGATATGTAGCTGATGACCTTCGCATCCTGGATGACTTGGGAGGAGACAAGAGTTGAGAAAGTGAAAAGAGTAATGACAAAGGAAGAAAAGGAATCATTGTATATCAGGGCAGAGCTAGTGAGCCTGAGGGTTATCATTAGAAATCATGGCCTCATCACTAATGATGCTACTTTAGCACCTAAATACCTTTCCAAACATGAGAAAGCCATCCTACACTTTGAAGACACACTCAGGTTGCTGGGAACAGAAATATCGCAAGCTTTCCAGAGGAGATGGCATGCCTTACCCCATAGTCTAGAGATCAAAGAATATCACTCTCCTAGAAGGCTAAGGAATTCATTGGAGAGAAAACCATTATATAAGAATATCATGCAAAGGATGAAATTCAGGCAGATAGGACTCAAGCTCAGTCCACCCTTGCTGCTAGGCTTACAAGAAGGAAGAGATGAAGTAGGAGAGAAGAAGGAATGGACAGAAATAGAAAAAATGTAGGTTTTTACCCCCAATATGGTAAACCATCTGAGGAGCCTTGGGATGTCAGGAAAGCCACCAAGGCCATGAAAGAGTTGCACATGGATGACTGAGTTGCTCACAGGATTAGCAACACCTTCAGTGGGGGGGTGATGATGAGTCTCATCAATAGGTACATTTTCAAGATTAATATTCCATCCTTCAGCCTTAAAATTACCCTTCTCTTGCATTAATTCACATTTTTCGTTACATTATGCTAAGTAAGAGGAGTAGAAGATGTTTGTCATAGTATGTGGCCTAATGTGGTTAATTACAGGAAAATGAAGCATTTTTAGGCTATTATTATATAGGGGCTCAATGGAGACAACTAGGACAGAATATAGGGGATTTTTCCACCTCCTTAACTCCCTAAAAGCAGCTTGGGATCACCATATGCTCTCTCACCAGTTCAAGTTCATTGGTAGCCAAGTGACTCCTAGTCCAAGTGAAGATCAGGGAGGATAAGATCCACCATTTTTTAGATCATGGAGGGAATCATTCTTATTTTTAAGGGAGTTGCTTTAGTTGCCCTTTTGTATGAATAAACTAGAGGAAGAGCTCATTAGGATTCAAATTTTTTGTTCAACTAGTTGTAGCTATTGAGCTCGAATCATTGACATTGTTATTTTCAACTTTTAGGTGATGTATTAGACTTTCACTTTTTTATAATTAGAAGTTTGATTTTAAGTTGCATCTGAGTTAGTTTCAGAGGGTTATGACCCTTGGGTATGGGCCCAACCTAGAGGCTTTGTTCCCTCTTCTTGTACTTATGTTTCATCTTGATTCCAAGCAGTTCTTAGTTTCTTGCACTTCAGTAGAAGTTAACCTATAAAATCTTGTGGTTGCAACCTTTACATCACCTCCATTGTGGGAGAATGAGTGGAAGGATTCACAACCACAACCCAAACAGATTTTGTTTATGATTTCTTGGAAATAGATTAGTATTGGTTGTCCTATTTTACATTTTCTTTCTATAGTTTAGAAATTAGTTTAGTGAGTAGATCAGTGATTTGCATGAATTAGATGTGATTTAAATTTAACTCATATTTTCCATCATATGTTATTTGATTTTTCAAATCATAGATGGATGCATGATTTTGATTGATTGCAAGGCTAATTGATCTGTAGGAAAGGGCACCTTCATCACTTCCATCCTAAGATATTTCACCTTCTCCTTCTGATGAGCCATAGTATTGCAACAATAATGTTGTAACCCCTAAGACTACCAACTTTACTTTATCAACTCGAGCTTTTGTACAAACTTGGAGGTGATAGTGCTATATACACATCAGATGCATCATCCTACTCATGTCACTTATCAACTGGGGAACTTGACCATTAGGGTTCAAAACCATTCCTCTATTGAACTAAAAGGAGTCTAGCTACTGAAGGCAGAATGTAAAGGCTAGTTCTAGTGTAGAGAAAGTAAATTCTTTTCAATTTAGGAAATGAAAGTTGCCAACTTGTAAATGTTATGAAATGATATAAATGACTTGTAGAAAGGAAACTATGCTAATCTTGCACTTGATCATCTAGATACCAGGGTTTCTTGAAAATAGAAGGTTATTCTATCATTTCAAAATTCAAACATGCATGCATTAATTGTCTCATTCACACTTGCAAAATATATAAAAGTTCTAATTTATAAAAACAAAAATATAAAATCTAATGTTATCTAATCTTGCAGGAGGGAAATGAGTGAAAGGACTGGTCTGGGTGGCACTTCTAGTCATGGAGTCCAAGTTGAGGGGTTAGCCTACTCCTTCACTAGGTTATGCTATCATTTCGGGTCAAAACAGGGTCAAAATAGGCTGTTATAGGTTTACTACAGGATGTCTTGAACTGCCACATGATGCCCTGAACTGCTACAGGAAGTTTGTTGAGAGGTTTTGGAGGGTAGGAATGTTGAGATGAAGTGTTGGAAGTGTGTATGATAGTTTTAAAAGGTATGGGGAAGGTGAAAATCACCTAAGGCCAAGCCCAACAATCCAAGAAGGTTGGATTTTCTTAAGACAACTAGCTCATGGTGGCTAGAAAACAAAGGTCCAGAATATGGGCTAGCATCCATTAGTAGAGGACAAAGAAGGCATAGATGGAGTTGGTAGGAGGAATCCCTACCTATAGATCAACAACCCTACAATCAAAATTTATTCTCTTTTCATTTACAAATCATTACATGTCAATGTGGAAAATATGAGTTGAATTTGGAAAACCTGATCTAACTATTACTGAGAACTAGGTCTATGAAATGGACTACCTCCTAAGATACAACAATCTTAAGAAGTAGAATAACAATTGTAGATATTTCCAAGAAATCTTAAACAACTATCTAACTAAGACTGAAACTTAATCTATGCAATGAACGAAAGACAAACTCTATTTTTGGGCTATGAGAGTGGGGTCCTCTAATCATGATCCCATGAGGGAGATGAGATAGGGGTCACTATCACAATCTTTTTGATGTATTTTCCTTCACTAGACTGCAACACTAATTTATTGTTCAAGATAATGGAAGCATGGATAGGAAACAACTTAATTAAATCTCTAAGCTAAAAATAAACATAAATAAAATTCAACAATTAATCGACATTCTAAGCTAAGAATACAGATACAAGAGAGGAACTTTTGCTACTAGGGTTGGGCCCTAGCCCAAGAGCTTCAGTCCTCTGAGTCAACTCAATGTTGTATCAAAACAAAATTTCTCATTACCAATCAAAAAGTGTCAAATACATCATAACAATAACAGTGAAATATGCTTCAGCTTAATGAACTCTTGGCTACAATAAAATTTCAAATCCTAATGAGTTCCCTAGCCTTCTTATTTATACAAGAATGGAGCTACCAACAGATCCCTAGAAGACAAGGATGCTTGGATCCCTAACTTGAGTATAGGTGGGTCTAACTCTTCCTTGACTTGAACTGGCTTGTCTACGAATGAAATCAGCCTACGTGGCTGCTAGTGAACTCAATTTGATGAGATAAAGTGGGAGATCTTCGACTAATTTGAGGATTTAATGAGGGAGACCACCTCCTAGAATCACTCTTTCTTGTCTACTCTGAGTTCCTTCACCCAAATCAACTCAAACTTGCTCAAATTCCTACATTTAACACACATTAGGACACATGACATAGTAACACATCTTTACTCCTCACATTAAGCATAATATAACAAAATTTGTCAATAAATGTGAGAAAATACAATTTAATAAGCTTGACAATGGAATTATGACCCTTATATTTTTCCTGTTGATGAGCCTCATCATCACGCCCTACTGAAACTGTTGCTCATCCTCTGAGAAACCTAGTCATCTATATCCATGTTGTTCATGGCCTTGATGGCCTCTCTAACATTCCAAGCTTCTGTAGATGGTGTCTATTCCTGAGGGTAGAAGCCTGCATTTTTCTCTATCTCTTCCTACTACTTCATTTCCTCTTCTTTCTTCCTTCCTTCCTATAGACCCAATAGAAAAGGTGGACTAAGATTCATTCCAATCTAATTGATTTTCAATCTTTGCATGGCCCTCTTGTACAAAGGTGTTCTATCCAGTGAATTTTTCAATCTCTTAAGAGTATCATATTCTGTAATCTGGACACTGTGTTGCAGGTTATTCCAGCTTCTCTAACAGGCATGTTGCTTCTCTATCTCCAACATCCTAAGTATGTCTTGAAAGTGATAGATGGCTTTTTCTAGGGTGGCAAGGTATCTAGGTGTCATTTTAGCATTATTAGAAATGATGTTGTGAACTTTGATTACAATCACATAACTTATTTGCTCTCCTCTGATGTAGAGGGGTTCATTTTCTTCCTTTTCCAATACTCTTTTCACCTACTCATCCCTGGCTTCCTCATGCCTTATCCATGATCCAAGGGCCATCAGATACAAGTCTTCCAATTTTGCATTAAGGTCCCAACTATTCATGTCAATTAAGGTGAAGTTATGTAGGTAGAACTCAACCAATTTGGCTTTGTCTTCCATGCCACTTTTTTCACACAACTCAATGAACTATTTATAGTCCTGGAATAAAATAGACCTGTGCTCTGCTAGTGTCTTGATCTAGAACTACATCCATCAATGTTTTAGGAAAAGTGCCTAGGATTTAGATGGTAGTCTACATTGAAGTGCCTCCATGGACAGGCCCTTCATTATGGCCAATTGAGTCTTCTTCTCTCATAATTTATCCCTCGACCATTTTTTTATTCCTACAGTTGTGTTCTGATGTTTTATTCTTTATCCCTCAACTCACTCAAATCCTTGCCCATTTCTATGAGTATTTCTTTCATAAGGCCCACATATTCCACTTTCTTGGATTTAGATATATGCATCCACCTATGTGTCCTTCCTCTCTTTTCTTTAAGCTTAAAGAAGAGAGAGACTACAAATTTTTGTGGGATCACTCTTCCTCCTTCAATGAACTTGTAATAGGAGCTCATATTTGGTTTTGGGATAGGCTTATGAAGTTATGTAAAATCTTCATCCTCATGTACCTATTGCATTGTCTCCTTGCCTTATTTCTATCCCTTTTTCTCCTCCTATAGCATTTTCTGTCATTCCTGTAACACTACCTATGTTTCCTATAGCACTACTTGTGTTTACTGTAGCTGGAATTTTCCTTTCTATTGGAGTGTGACAGGTGCCTTGGGTTATTTAGAGGAGGTTTCCCTCGTGACAAGATTTCTTACATAGGCTATGAGAGTCTTTGAGATGGCTCCAAGAGATGTGGTATCCTCAACCTTCCTTTCAATATGTTCCAGCTCCTCTCTCTTTCTATGTGATTCTTCAATCACAATAAGGGTCCTTGTCGATGCTTGTGGTTTCCCCTGTCTAATTGTAGTGCTTTTCCTCGTCTTGAAATACAGGGGATTTTTCCTCTACCTTTTCTTCTTAGATGTTATGGGTGTGCTCAAGGTAGCTAGGGCAACAACTGCCTCCTTTTTAGTGGATTCAAGAGACAAGCTTTACTACTTTGGAGACATCTCCCCTTCTTCTTGTTCAACAATTAAGGCTAGGTTCTCACCAAGTGCAAGGACTTGGGTCTTAAGGAAGTCTTCTCTGTCTATATCTCTAAATGTGGACAAGAGGAGGAACTATTCATTTACTCAAAGCATACTCCATTATTAGCTTGATGAGATCATGGTGTGTTAATTGTTATTGCTTTCTCTCTTTCACCTTCTATCTCATGTCTATTATGGACTGTAGGAGAAAATAAGGTACACTGGGTTTTTGGGCTATGGGAAATCTTGCTCGAAATCTCCATTCATGGAGCAACCTAAACTAATAGCCATAGACTACACTCAATATTGCTTCACAAGAAATGAATTTAAGGATGTGGTAGGCTACCTCATCCTAGGAATGGGGAAGTCTCTCCCTTCTAATCCCATTTTTGTGTTCAATTGGTTTCTCATCATTGGTGAAGAAACTTTTCTTAGCAAGGGTACTTTGGCCTTGTCTTCCTTTCTCCATTTGGCCCCTAGAGGAAGTGTTGTCACCCTGTTGATCACCTCAAGATTAATGGTAATGGATAGCCCTCTCACCACAATGGTAGCACTTGTTCTTTCCTAAGGGTTTAGATCCATGGAAAACTTATAAGTTATATCATCATCATATCCTTTTAGCAACTCAAAGAAGCTTAACTAGTGATGCTTCTTGAATATGTCTAGAATAGAGGGATGAAGGTGAATTCTCGCTGTATCTGTGGGATCTCTCTTATTGAATCCCACTCCCATTTTCTTCGCTATTTTCAGCTAGGTGCGGGAAGTTTTGTAGTATATTTCACTATGAATTAAAAAGTAGATGAGTGATAAACTTTAGTTGATGATTGTAATTACTACAACTCCTTATAGCCACAAAATTATTTACTGTTTTAGCCCTAAACTCTTTTTAATTCATGGGCTGACTATAATTACTAAGACAGTTTAGAGTGTACTAATATGAAAATCATGGACAAGTGAGATATAGATCACTTAATTCTCACTATAATGCCTGGTATAATGATAATTGAGGATCAAGTTGACCCTAGGCACTATTCTTGCACCCTTCCAGGCTCCCTCTGGAATTTCAATGTTTCCTATAGCTTCCTATAATCTTTTGTACTTCCTGTAGATGCTTTTTATAGTTTCCTCCTGTAGGATTTCCAAAGTAGGGTTCGACTTTTTTGATTGCCTCCCAAGCTGGTCCTTATATACTTGATTTCAAAATGAGCAGAAAATGTAGGGAATTTTGGATTTTATGTTATTTGTGGTCAAGGCTCGGAGTGTTGTGATGGCTATTGATGGTACGAGTTTTCACCATTTGGACCGTTGGCCCACATTGGGTGATCATTCTCCTATTCCTCTTAATCATCACCCACTCCCTCTTAACATATTTCGACCTCCCTCTTAACTGATTTTGACTGATGTGTCACTTTTGTGTGGCATGTTGACTGATGATTACTTTATGTTCACGAGCTAAGGGTGACCAAGTGAACTTGCCACCTCCAACTTATAAAAAAGTCCTTTCCTTAGCATTTAAACAATTTTCATTATTTCATACTTATGGAAGAGCTTATAAGTTACCATACATGTGCCTACTTGGTGCTTAATCAATGTATAGTGTAGTGTTGGACTACTATTCTACTGCTAAGGGAAGTGCTTCCTTGCCCTTTTGTCTATGTATTTCTTTTTTCTCATGTATAACTAACTGCTTGTTTCTATTCCTATTTGTAGGTGCTTGATATCTGGCGTTTCTATTGTTGTGGAATCTTGCTAGGAATATCAAGGTGCCCATGCATGATGGTACCCTCTCTTCCTCTTGGATAGGAAAAAAACTAGATTTCAGGCTTGATGAAATGGTGGCATGGGCTACTACAGGAGATCCTATAGCAACTTCTTTTTTCTTTTCAAAGGTTTTTTTCTTTAGAGGAATTTTTGAAAGTAGTGTAGGGGTTGGAGGATGATAGAAAATCCTTGATGGAGCAGTGAAGGATTTTGGTAAGGGAGGACATGTCCTCTGGGTTTTCTTCTTTTTTTTGAAATATTCCCTTTTTTTTGAATGAGACAGAGCTTAGGTATGGGGATATGGTTATTTTTTTGTTAATTAGGGTTTCATGTATGATGGGTGAATGGTTGGATCAAGTGAAGAGACCCTAATCAACCTAGGATAGTTCATGCATAAACATGTTTCTATCAAATCCCTTTTCCTGTAGCATTTTAGGGTATCATGTAGTGCTATAGGATCTTCTTGTAGCAGCAACATGAAATCCTATAGCAAACCAGAGAATGCCAAAAATTTGAGTTTTCGGCCATGAGTATTGATGAGAGTGGTAGGGACATGGTTGACATGGATGGTATGGAGTGGATGGTGGGGGAAATGGAATGAAACTTGAGCATGTTATTCCTGTAGCTCTTCATTTTCAACTGTCTTCAAAACCTAAAAAATCATAGAATTTATTAATGGACATATTGGAGTTCCCTATCATGGTATTTTTTTTTAGGGACACATAGGCTACATCAAGAGAGGTTTTCAACCTACCTGCATGCCCTGGGTGACACAAGCAAGGTTTTCACCCAAGGATCTTTTATTTTTCTCTTTTCTTTTCTTTTTTCACTCCTAGGTTGCCTCAAGGTGGTTTTCAACAAGAGAATTGGCCTTAGATGCCTCATGGAGGTTTTCATCCAGGCCTCTTATTGGGTTTTCTCCTTTTTTTTTCACAAACAAAAATAGTTTTCAACAATGTTGTGACTTGGAAGCTAGTACACTTCCAATCACTTTTACCTCCTTGCTAATGGTGCTAATGAACTCTTCCCTAGAGAGAGGTATTTTGTAAGCCTTCAATCTATATCCATTGACAAGCAAGGGAATACCTTCCTCATCAATGGTCCTTATTTGAACAACTCCATTGTTATGGAACATCTCTTTTACGTATGGGCCTAATCACCTTGTCATCAATTTGCTTTTGGAGTCCTTGAACTTGGAGCCATATAACAGATCCCAATAACATTCTTCACAAACCTTGTTGTTGATGTTCTTGCCATTCCAAACCTTCCTTTGTACTTGGATAACTCCATTGTGTAGGAGGTCATGCATTCTAAATTCATCCATACCATTCAACTGGAGAAACCTCTCTTGTTGTGCCTTTGTAACATCCAAAATCCAACGGTGCTACGATTCTCAAGGTGTTGTATTCAAACTCAAAGGAGAGAAAAGCCTTCTTTACATAGACCAAGTCAAAAGGAGTGAAACCAGTAGTTGTATTCCAAGTTGTATTGTAGGCCTAAGTGGAATCCACTAATATGTCTACCCAATCCTTTCTATTTCTGCTCACAAACTTTGTGAGGATGCATTCTAATGCTTTAATAGTGACCTATAATTGTCCATTGGCCTGAGGATGATAGGTCATAGATTTTATATGATTTATCCCTTGTTTCCTTAACAAATTTTTGATCAGATGTGATGTGAGTTGAGCTCTCTGATTGGTGACTAGTTCTTTAGGGTACCCAAATTTGTATAATACATTCTCCCTTAAGAACTTAGCCACATTATCCTCCATTTCTACCTTGACATCCTTGGTCTCAGCACACTTTGTCAAATAATCAACACATACAATCATGTACTTTTTTTGCCCTGATGGTGGATCAATTAGTCCAATGAAATCCATGCCCCACTTTTCAAAGGGCTCTAAATCCACCTGAGGTTGCAAGGGAATTTTATCCTTGGGAGTAGTTTTCCCCATCCTTTGGCACTCATAACATCAACTAGTGTTCTTATTTAATCTTGGTGGAGAGTGGGCCAGTAGTAGCTAGCTTGCAGAACCTTGATAGTTGTCCTCTTGGCAGTAAAGTGACCTCCACAAGGCCCACCATGGCAGGCTGAGAGGATGCCAAAGAATTCCTCTTCCCTGATACATCTCCTCAAAATTTAATATGGTCCCATTCTGAAGATATTTACCCCAATCCAAGTGAAAGGGGCACTCTTCCTCACAGTTCCTCTCTTCTCCTTGCGTGACAGATTTGGAGGGAATTTTACTGCAACTAGGTAGTTGGTTATGTTAGCAAACCATGGAGATAGAACTGAAATAAAAAATAGGCGTTCATCTAGTAGCTGGTCGTCAACCATCCCTTCTTCAATTGCAGGTAAAGCAAGTCTAGACAAAAATTCTGCAACTACTTTTTCTTTACCTGGCTTATCAATGATAGTTAAATCAAAGTGTTGTAATAGAAGAAACCATATAATAATTCTAGCATCCACATTGGGCTTGTTCATTAAGTACATGATAGAAACATGGTCAATATTCACAAAGGTTTGATAACCAATGATGTAGTGTCTGAATTTGTTCAAAGAATGGAAAACAACTAGAAGTTCCTTCTAAGTAGTAGTCTAACTCAGTTTAGCCTTAGACAAATTTTTCCTAATTAAGTAAATGGAATAAGGAATCTTGTCATATATCTGTCCTAGAGCTTCTCCTCTAACTTTGTCAGATGTATCAGCATGGATGTGGAAAGGAAAAGCCCAATTTGGGCCTCTAAGTATGGGTGCAATAGTCAATTTTCCCTTCAATATTTCTAGGGCCTCTTGGAAACTATCTGACCAACAAAGTTTAGAGTCCTTGGCCAGAAATGCAAATAATGGTGAGGCTACCTTGATGAAGTATTTGATAAATCTCTTATACTATCCAACTAAGCCCAAGAAACTCCTAACATCCTTCTGCTTTTGAGGAGTATGGGCCCTTTTCATGATGGGAATTTTATTTGGGTCTACTTATATTCCCTCTTGAGATATTGAATGGCCTAGGACAATCCCTTCATTCATCAATAATTCACACTTCTCAATACTAAGTGAGAGGTGCATTTCAATTCAATTCCTTAGGACCTTCCCCAAGTTAGAGAAAGCCTCAAGGAAGTCACACCCATAGCATTAGGGGATTTTTGAGGTCTAAAATGGGCCTCCTAAAAAAAATGTACAACCAAAATTAACTTTATAAGAATCAATAAAATTCAAGATGATGATGTCAACCATGGGGTATGATTCACCATTTTTGGAGTAAAAAAGTAAAAAGATTAAAAAATAATAAAGTAATAAAACTACTTTTTCAACTCTTATTTTTAACTTATCTCCCTAAGGTTTTACTCAAATTTTGAGTGAAAAAACACGACGGATGCAAAATTCAATTCCTCATCCAAGGAGTACCCATGTTTCATATTTTCAATGGACACTACTACACAAAAAATGAGAAATACGTGAAAAACACGATTGCATTCATATTTTTCATGTGTTTCTCAATTTTCATGTAGTAGAGTCCATCGAAAGTATGCAACATGGGTACTCCTTGGATGAGGAATCAAATTCTTCATCCAAAGAGTGTTTCCGCATGAAATTTGAGTAAACTCATAGGGAGATAAGTTGAAAATACGAGTTATAAAAAAAAATAAAATAAAATAAATAAAATCCCCCCTCTAAAATTGAATGAGAATCTAATATTATTATTATTCCCACTATATTTATAATTCTTAGGACACCCCATTTTAGACCTCAAAACTTCCCTAATGGAAGTGAAATCATCCATGTAGATAGTCATGAATGAGCTCAGCAAAGATGCTTAGAACTGCCCTTTGAAAAGTGACACGGGCATTACATAATCCAAAAGGAAGGACCATATAAGGAAAGGTACCCCAAGGGAAGGTGAATGTATTTTTATCTTCATCCTGTAGGTTGCTTTGGATCTGATTATAACCACTAAATCCATCTAGAAAAAAGAAGAATTTATTCCTTGCAAGACCATCCAAGACTTGGTCAATGAAAAAAATGGAAATGGTATTTTTTAGTGGCTTTGTTTAACTCTTTGTAATCCATACATATCCTCCACTTTCCATTTTTCTTTGGGACCAAAATTAGAGGGGACACCCACTCACTATCTGAGATGGGGTAAATGGACCCTGCATCTAATAATTTATGCAACTCTTCCTTTGCTATGTCTTTGAGGGCTAGGTTCATTCTCCTCTGATATTGACACACTTGTTTCAATCCTTCCTTGATGTAGATGTGGTGAGTACACACTAAAGGATGCACTCCCTTGATTTCCTTATAGCTCCAAGAAAAGGCATCTAAGAGTTCTCTCGACATGTTACACAACTTCTCTTCTTGGTTGGTTGAGAGAGGGGGGTTGATCTTCAAAGTTTTAGATGGACCAAATTATACCATTTTGACATGCGCATGACTTGGGTCCACTAGGCATAACTTAGTCCAAGGAATACACTCAGATTCCTTCACAAGATCATAAAGGGGTATGGTGTTGGGGGGTTGCTTCTGA
The DNA here is from genome assembly GCA_000404065.3 of Pinus taeda. Taxonomy (NCBI): domain Eukaryota; kingdom Viridiplantae; phylum Streptophyta; class Pinopsida; order Pinales; family Pinaceae; genus Pinus; species Pinus taeda. The sequence continues at coordinate 32,106 of APFE030920103.1, read as the reverse complement.
AGGATTTGGTCAATGAGGTCATCTTCATCAAGTTGACCTCCTCCTATGACAACATCTAAGGTACAAATTGGATCATTAGGTGATTTTTGAGGTCTAAAATGGGCCTCCTAAGAAAAATGTACAACCAAAATAAACTTTATAATAACCAATAGGATTCAAGATGATTATGTCAACCACGGGGAATGATTCACCATTTTTGGAGTAAAAAAGTAAAAAGATTAAAAAGTAATAAAATAATAAAAATACTTTTTCAACTCATATTTTCAACTTATCTCCCTAGGATTTTACTCAATTTTTGAGTGGGAGTACTCATCAGATGCAAAATTTAATTCCTCATCCAAGGAGTACCCATGTTGTATACTTTCGATGGACCCTGCTACATGAAAAATGAGAAATACATGAAAAAATGTGATTGCAATCACATTTTTCATGTATTTCTTATTTTTCGTGTAGCAGGGTCCACCAAAAGTATGCAAAATGGGTACTCCTATGATGAGGAATAAGATTATGCATCCAATTAGTATTTCCACTTGAAATTTGAGTAAACTCATAGGGAGATAATTTGGAAATACAAGTTGAAAAAATAGTTTTTTTCTTTTTTCCCTCTAAAATTTGATGATGTAATCTAATCTTATTTTATTCTTTCCACTATTACTTTATAATTTCCTTAGGAGGCCCAGTTTAGAACTCACAATTCCCCTAATGAGGATGTGGTATGATGCACTTCATTTTCCTCATCCTCTTCCAACCATAGAGGCAATTCATGCTAAAGGGATGGTTAAGCAAGAGGGTACATTACCAATTGTTTGGACAAATGCCCATTCTTAATGGTCATGTTTCTAACTATACAACTTATTTAAGCACCATCATTAGCTAGCCATGGTCTTCCAAGGATGATAGGGTAGCCATTGAATTTGGCCTTGGGCTGGAGAACTAGGAAGTCAGCAGGATAATCCCAAGAATCAATAGAGACCATTAAATCCTCAATGACCCCCTTAGGAGCCATGATGGACCTATCTACAAGTTTCAATACTGTTGTGGTCTTTCTCAAATATACTTGGAGGTTTACTTTAACCATGGTTTCCTTAGTCATCACATTGATGGCAGCCACAAGGTCAATCAAGGTGTGAGGGACAATGATGCCATCAATGTGTACATCTACCATGGGACTTCCACGATCTAAATACTTTGGTAAAATCACTCTGCCGAGCATCAGATCAAATAATTGACCAATAACATTGATGGTAGGGTTTTCTTTCTTTATCCTCCCAGGATGTTTGAAACATTTCTCTTTTATAAGATTATTGTATATGGGAACATCCTTGATAGCTTGGAGGAGTTGGATTTTCACACATAATTTTTTTAATTCTCCGAAAAGCTCAACCTCTTCTAGGCTGTGCTGGTTAGGATGGATCAATTTTTCAGGATAAAGAGGTGGTTTGGGTTGAGGAATAGTCCCTATCTTTTCCTATTCAATCTCCTCAGGTGGAGATGGAGGTTGGTTATCTGGTAGCACTCTTCCAGACCTAAGGTTAATTTCTTGAATCTCCACAACATAGGTTGGGTAAGATGTCTCTTCACTATATACATCTTGTGTCTGCTTGTTGTTTGAGTTCAGATTTGGTTGAGCAGGAACCTAAGGTTGCTTGGGTGGAGTGGGATGAATGAGTTCTAGTTGAGATGGAGGTGGAGGTAGCAAAGAAGGAGGTTCATTGAATTGAGGCCTCCAAAGGGCCATGGCACAACCATTCTTGAAAAATAAGAAATGATGTTCAAGGTTAAACAAAGGGGAACAATTGTGAATTTATAAAGAGAATTGGATAATGCTTATCATGTTGCAGTTCAGACCATGGGTAGGAAAAATTGTGATTGGAGCAACATCATTCTAATTTCATATGAGTAGACATCATACATGGATTATTCGTAGGGTTCAGGTGATGTGGTGGATAACAGGGAGTTGGCAGGATGGAGTAATAGCTTCATATTAGCATAAGAAAAGTTGTGCCAAAATTTATTTACTTCAATATTGAGACGTCCAATCATTTTTGTTTGTAGTCACTTTGAGTTGGTAGTTGTGTGGTCAGGTAGTTGGGAGGATACATTTTTTATCAAATTTTTTTCTGGATTCGATGTCTGACATAATATTGGGCTGATGGTACAATTAGGAGGTGGGACATTTGGGTATTTTTTTTGTTTTATTGTAATTATTCTATCATCATTTGACTATACCATAGTCAAGTAGATTCAATGAGTCCGAAAATGCTAAGGTCATAACATCCAGTAGTTTGATATTCGGGAATACTGTAGTCTAGAGGTCGGGTAGTTTCACAGTCAAACAAAAATGAGGTTAGGAGTTCTTTTGGATTATTTATAAAAATCGTAGTGACTTGGTGTTCTAAGTCAAGTGGATGAAATGTCGGATCATTTGATAGCGAGGTGGTTTCATTAGTTCGATAGTTTCATAGTTGGGAATTGCTTGAGTCAGGAGGTCAGTAGTTTTCCAATCAGGAATGTTGAAGTTAGAGGTCAGACTTATTATTTATTAAAGAAAATCATAGTTTCTCTGTATTGGTAGTCGTGTCATCGAAAGGTTGGGTAGTTGGAAGTTTGTACTTCTTCTTTACAAGATGTTATGGATCTTACTTGCGATTTAATTCTAAAAAAAATTAAAAGGCTCTTGTTTTTTATCCATTTTGTGATGAACAATAGGAAAAATTGCAGAACATACAAATAAAGGAGACTAGAGTTTTAGTAATTAACTCTGAAAGAATAAAAAGTACAAGATCATTGTTGTGATTGTCACATTTTTTTAGTCGAATTTACAGTCAGGAAGCCACACAGTCGAACATTTTTATTGTTTATTCTACCATGGCCTAGATTATACCATAGTTAGATGAACTCATTAAGTTTGGTAGTTTGATAGTTCGACAATGCGAAGGTTAGCAGGTTGGCCATAATTACAATGCCGAGGTTGGTAGGTCAGCTGATTATTTATAAAAACAAGTATGGTCAATTCAAGTTCCTGGTCATGTGGTTAGAAGGTTAGGTATTCAGGACCTTGTATTTTTTCAACAAAAATTTCCTGAATGCAGCCTGTGATTTAAGTTTACAGAAAGAAAGAACAAAGAAAAAAAACATTATTTAAGGATTTGTTTTTATTGATTTTGTGACACAAATGGAAAAAAAATTGTTGTAAACATGACAACAATAATGAAAATTATTCGGTGCATATTTAGATTATAAGTTTCATACCAAATAATTATAGAACAAAGAAAAATAGAAAACTGGATTTGCCTATGTCCAACAGACTATGAAAAGAGTTTACTGTGTGCACACTAGAAATTATTTTCTTGAATCTCAGCTTTGTTATTGATATCGTAAGTCTATATGTCATATGACAAAATAAAGTCCTTTTATAATTTCAGTAACTCATTCTTAAAGGCTTTATTCCCTGTCCATTTGTATTTACATTTATATCTTGTTACAATGGTATTCGGAGCAAAACACCTGAGATAATTCAATAAAATAACATAGTATAGCAAGGATACAAAAATGCTCAATCTATTTTAGACCTCTATCATCCAGTAACATATTCCAGGTCTTATATGACAAAAATGGAATGCTCCATTACAATTGCATTTAAACAAATTTGGAAAAAAATTGTATGTCTTTTCAAGACAACAAAGTTAAAGTTATTCACAAACTTGGAAATAGATTTCTAGATATACAACAAATGTCAAGTGGACAAGCAATGCATATCATTTTTTGTTTGTATTTGTATTCAGCTGTTAGAAGAACAATTTTCATGAACACTAATCGATCTGAAGAAATAAAATATGTTCTCAAAATATCTACTTTATTAGAACAACAATATGATAACTTTGGCTTCTATAGTTGCTATTGCATTCAGAGTTAAATACTTGACACAAAAGAATACAAGAACATAACAATTGGCAGAGACATTTTTGACCAAATGTGCAAGTATTTGCTCAATTACTTTTGCAAGCTTTATCTATAATAACTCCTTTTATGTGACTCTAGGCATACTCATTGTGCAACTAAAGTTCAACATGGAATTCACTATCGTGTTGTGCTTCATATTATAGGCATACCATTTCTCATGGACATATTGACACAAATACATAAAAAGAAACAACAATGCAACGAGAACTAGTGGAATGTATTGATGCAGGGTAGGCCTGCAATAACCAGGATCTTCAAACGCTTGGTTTCACCCATCAGAAAATACTCACACCACTGCCATTCATTCACAATGTTCTAATAAAACCAAGGATTTGTTTTCATCCTTCTCTTCAATGCACCCAATTCAACATGCTTTCGCACCACAGTACTCACTTTGTACTGATAGCACTCATCCAGTTTCTGATGGATTCAATTCTCAATCCGATTTCGTTCACAATTCAACTTACGAATCTTATGTAGAGTCTAAATTCCCCACGATTTTCCTATACAAAAATCAATCTTCAAAAACCGATCTTACTCAACCTTCAGATTATAAATCAACATTTAGATATCGATTTGAACAACTATATGAATTTTGTCAAATAGACAGAGTCCTGGCAATTTCAACTCATGCGGAAGCTTCTTTTTAGTGGATGAATTTGAGAGCAAAGAAATCGAAGTGCGTATCAATCAAATTGATCAGCAGGCATCTAACTTCTATCCATACATCCAAATGGTGCCCATCGAACTGCATCGGAATTCATTTAGGCAGAGAGAAGGTTACTTCTGGATCCTTCATGGAGCTTTTCTTTTTACGTAGGTGTTGCAACCAATGGCACTCCATTAATAGGTGGGATAAAACGAATCAACTGAAAATACACTCGAATACTTCGATGTCGTTTCTGCCCTAATTTTTCAATGTGCGCTCACCCAAAGGGCCCAACATAGTATGTTCTGCTACACAATCTTTCGGTCGATGTCCCTGTGAACTTTTATACCTCGACCTATACCTCCACAGATCACACGATTTTAATGCCACGCATAACCATAAAACTCAAATTCGGCAGTCGCAAAGGCATCTTCACCTTTCGCTTGTTGATATTCTTCCCATATCATGAACTAATGCCAATAATTGTTTCACAAAAACCAAGACATGCCAAGAACTTTACTACACATGGATGTTCGTCCAATATTCTGCAAATCTGCTAGTAGGTTTATCAAGCACTAGGATCTGATATCAAAATGATGAAATTAGAGCCGCAGGCAGCAAAACACATAAACGCTTCATTATGCGAATTCCATTAAGCAAAGCAAAGGAGAATAGAGAATATGTGCATATTATTAGAAAACCATTGAACTAGAAACACCGGATAGTTTCAAAAATCATACTTTGGCACTCGCTCCTCCCTAATGAGAGCTTTACTGCCTCTTTATTTATAATTAAGGATAGGCCTTCTCGGTCCTTATCCGATATAAAAAACATGCTTTACATAATGATTTAAAACGTAAAGCTTTATTACAGCTTATCTATCTATGATATAGATAGTATGTTTTATTCTCTACTCTTATCCCCTTATTTTCTCAACTAATCCCATATATAGAAATCCTATCCCAAATTTTGCTCCTAAATTATTTCTCTCATATCCTTTTATTTAGAAAAAGAATATTTACATAATCTCCACTTTTCATAATTATCTCCTATTTTATTAAAAATAACAATTTAATTTATTAAATATTGAAAATTGTCACACCCCCCTTTTATCACATCTTTACAAATGAAAAATGGTCTTGATGCTCCCGCATCATACACCCAACCTTCAAATTAATCATGATCCCCTGGTCATGTGTGCAGATCTGTGTATGCCTGGATCCCATATCTTGTGCTGTAACTTTTCACTTGCCACTGCTTCTTTCTGATGTTCTTCTCCAGGTTTCCACACTTTATGCTGCATCGCTCCACTGACTAGGCTTTCACAATCTTCTGTTGTCTTTCTTTTGCTGCTTTCCTTCTATTTTACCGCTGCTGGCCTCTTCCAAGATAATTTCATCATCATCTACCTCATCAGTTCAATTTCTTTGTCTAACAGATTTTATCTAGCATCTTCAATAAGACCTGTACTCACAAAACAATTGTTAGAATAAAAAATATAAGGCTTCAATGCCCCCATAGATATTGCTGTTGCCAGTGTTGTCTCAGTTGCCACCATAAATGTCACCCCACGTGTTGCTCTAGTTGTCACTATGGATTTTGCGGCCTCCCAAACTTCCTGTCCCTCTGCAACATTCATTTGCTCATCATCTGCAACTGCAAATTAACTCCAGCATAATCTCCATCTTCTCTTCGACCATCTTCAGTAATTGTCCATCATCATCTTGATTGATTCTTGAAATCAAATCAAGCTCTTCAAACACTGTAGCCTCATCCTCTATCACTATAGCAGTTCCAAAATTCTACCCCACAATTCTCTCTTGGCTATTCAGACAAGCCAACTCTTTCTTGTCACCAACAGTAACAAGCTTCTGCATAGGAGACATGATTGTCTCATCTTCTACCTGCAACAGTTCTTCTTCTTCCAAGACAATATCAAATGATGGACTGTCTTCAACATCACCTGTAAACACAATCAAATTGTCAGTTTCAAAATCACAATCAGTCACCAAGTTTTCTCTCTGCAGTTCCAAGCCTTCTTCACGACTCAGCAAATCTTCACTAGTTTTCTCCTCAGCTTTCCCTGGCAACACTTCAGCATGCTGCTCTGAGTTCCTTCCCAACTCCTTTTTCAGCACATCAGTATGCTAATTTGCATTCACCATGAGACTATTAACTAGTCTCACCTTCTTACCTCTATCTCCAAGATGTCATTCTGCTCTCGTTCACTGTACTGAACTCTTTCGTCTGCTGCAACCTTTCTATCATACTCTGAATTCATCAAAAAATATTATAACAATGCAATTTCTCTGTAGCATTGCTAAAGCATATCATCATCACCTGCATTCATACATAAACTTTCAGTTTACTCAAAATGTTCAACAGTATTAGCTGTTACTTCCCTTATCTACACTTCAGACTGATTCTCTTCTTCAACATCCACAATAATTTTTTCTTGTACTGTAACAGCAAAAGAATCGGTACTTTCTTTGTCATAGTACTTATCATTTTCTGCTTCCTCCAACATTTTCCTTTGAACATATCTGCATGTGGAATCTTCAAATTCCATCCCTAGCTCAAGAACTCTAAGTCCCTCTTTCAACAAGGCAATCACAATTTGCCTCAACCTCCTCTGTAATTGTCACCAAATCACTCCCTTTCCCTTTAGTGGAAAGATCCATTTTCTATTCTGATTTTCCTACTCTTGTAGCCATTCTTCTAGTACCTGCAATTGTACCTTTATTACTGCAATCTCTCTTTCTCGAACTTCTATAGTCATCTCATCTCTGTGGCATTTCTCTGAACCTCTTCTCTGATCCTCCATGATCATCTTCTCCATGAGTTTCTCACTCACCATGAGTTGTACTAGCCTCTACAATCACAATCTCTCTTGCTTCCACTTACCTCACCAAGCTCTCCTCACTCAGTCGTTTGGTAAGTACTTGGTTCACTGCCTCTCGAACCTCTTGAGCACTCCTCTGCTCTCTCTAGGCTATCTCTTCAACTCACTTTTCTCTTTAGGACACTGCAATTGTCCTCCCTATCCAGCCTTCAGCTGAATGCCAAGTTCACTGCCATCATCTTCTCTGCAACCATAAACTTCAATCATAATTAAAAAAAAAAAAAACATCTCACCTTTAAGATCCTGCATGATCTTGTCCTCCCTACAATCCTATTCACTTGCAATTATGTATGCTGCATATCATATTTAAAAACTGATCTTCCTTTCCATCATTCATCACACATTCAAAAACACACTTTAGTTTTCGACAAAAACTTCTGTTCTCATTCAGAAAAATAAAAATAAAAAATATCTTCAACAGAGCATTCTAGCTCTGATACCACCTGATGCAGGGTAGGCCTACAATAACCAGGATCTTCAAATGCTCTATTTCACCCATCAGAAAATACTCACACCGCTGCCATTCATTCACAATGTTCCCATAAAACCAAGGATATGTTTTCGTCCTTCTCTTCAATGCGCCCAATTCAACGTGCATTCGCACCACAATACTCACTTTGTACTGATAACACTCAACCAGTTTCTAATGGACTCAATTCTCAATTAGATTTCGTTCACAATTCAACTTAGGACTCTTCTGTAGAGTCTAAATTCCCCATGATTTTCCTATACAAAAATCAATCTTCAAAACCCAATCTTTCTCAACCTTCAGATTATAAATCGACATTTAGATACCGATTTGAACAACTATATGAATTTTGTCAAATAGACAGAGTCCTGGAAATTTCAACTCGTGCGGAAGCTTCTTTTTAGTGGATGAATTCGAGAGCAAATAAATCGAAGTGCATATAAATCAAATTGATCAATGGGCATCTAACTTCTATCCCTACATCCAAACGCTGCCCATCGAACTGCATCAGAATTTATTTAGGTAGAGAGAAGGTTACTTCTAGATCCTTCATGGAGCTTTTCTTTTTATGCAGGTGTTGCAACCAATGGCACTCCATTAATAGGTGGGATAAAACGAATCAACTGAAAATACACTCGAATACTTCGATGTTGTTTCTGCCCTAATTTTTCAATGTGCGCTCACCCAAAGGGCCCAACATAGTATGTTCTGCTACACAATCTTTTCGTCGATGTCCCTGTGAAATTTTACACCTCTACCTATACCTCCACAGATCACTCGATTTTAATCACACGCATAACCATAAAGCTCAAATTCTGTAGTCGCAAAGGCATCTTCACCTTTCACTTCTTGAGATTCTTCCCATCTCATGAACTAACGCCAATAATTGATTCACAAAACCAAGACATGCCGAGAACTTTACTACACATGGATGTTCATCCAATATTCCGCAAATCTGCTAGTAGGTTTATCAAGCACTAGGATCTGATATCAAAATGATGAAAACAGAGCTGCAGGCAGCAAAACACATAAACGCTTCATTATGCGAATTCCATTAAGCAAAGAAAAGGAGAATAGAGAATATGTGCATATTATTAGAAAACCATTGAACTAGAAACACCAGAGAGTCTCAAAAGTCATACTTTGGCACTCGCTCGTCCCTAATGCGAGCTTTACTACCTCTTTATTTATAATTAAGGATAGGGCTTCTCGGTCCTTATCCGATACAAAAAACATGCTTTACATAACGATTTAAAATGTAAAAGCTTTATTACAACTTATCTATCTATGATATAGATAGTATGTTTTATTCTCTACTCTTATCCCCTTATTTTCTCAACTAATCCCATACATAGAAATCCTATCCCAAATTTTGCTCCTAAAGTATTTCTCTCAGATCCTTTTATTTAGAAAAGGAATATTTACATAATCCTCACTTTTCATAATTATCTCCTATTTTATTAAAAATAACAATTTAATTTATAAAATATTGAAAGTTGTCACACCCCCCTTTTATCACATATTTACAAATGAAAGATGGTCTTGATGCTCCCGCATCATGTATCTTGCTAAGGAAACTTGTATAATAATTCTCAAAATACTGGTAAGTTTAATGTGTCATATACAATGATAAACATTTTAACAATAAATATATGATTATGCTATGTTATAACCCTTGTGAATGTGAAAAGGGATCAAGACACAATTATGACTAGAACAATTAATATGCTTGCATTCAATTTATATGAGAAATAGTTCACAAGTGGCAAAAATCCTCTTGGAACAAGTGATTATATCCTCGATCAAAGTTCCAATTTTATTTTATTTTCATTTTGTATGGTTGAACAACACTTGTAACAAGGTCCCTCTATTTATATAAACCTAAAATTAAAAAAATATATATAGTTCAATCCAAACATTAATGACCATGAATATAATATTTTGCAATATAATCAAAATTATGTATGTGGAAAATTTGTGCGAAGCAATTGGGTCATGAAAATGTGCATACGAGTTCTCACTTATATACTTTGACATATTAACAATTGATCAAATCTTACTTGAACAAGGTTTATAGATATATGGACAAAATATCAATGACTGTAATGATTGTCATGATTGTTTGTTTGAGTCTATTTGCACACCTACACTATCTTTCAGTATGTCTAATATGAAAATAAATAGTTGCACAAGTTTTTTATAATTGTTTCATTTATAGTAAGAATAATGCTACTAATTTCTTAAAACAACAACTTGATAATAGAAACATTGAATAAGAGCAATTTATCAATGATTCACAAACTTATATTATAAACTAATTACTGCAATATGCATATCGACATATAGAGGAAAACGATTTGCAATACAAATAATTTGTGAGCTATTTGAGGTTAACTTATATATCTACAATACAGAAACAAAAGACATTTTCTTGAAATTATGTTCAACAAACACTTGCTCCAAATTATTGTACGTCATGTATGTACCAATATCAACTATAATGTTCATCTAACAAATGATTTAACAAATCTAAATACCAACAATCAAAAGGTTTAAATGAGCATAAAATTACACATAATATCATGAAACATAAATTCCTAATTGGAATTGAATTCAAAAGATAGAACAGATAAGTTTTGGCTAAACAACTAAATAAAAGCTCCAAAAATATTTTCTAATTTTGATATTATCCAACCATTTGTTTTAGTATTTTCTAGAATATATATAGATGCATAATTTGAAGTAAATTAATAACAATTTCTATGTCATAGAGGAGAGTGAATTTTGCTGTATTTGAGTATTGTACTCTAGTGATAAACTAGGAATAATTCAATCTACAATTTTCTAATTTCTGATTATAAAAAGATGTAAATTCCAAAATTTTCACAAGGAATCTTAAACAAAGTCATCAAATACTAATTGGGAATCAAACAATGCAAGTCATAGAATAAAATCAGAAACATGTATTAAGTAATTAAAACCATGCACTGACATAAATGCCACTATTCATTACACATGAGCACTGAAAATGGTATTGAAAAAAGAAGGAATTTCAAAATTGATTGAAAACATTCAAGTCTACAATCTTCACTAATTCTAGACCCTTTGCACCAATTCATAAAGGTATATAAATCCTAAAACACAATAAAATAAAATAGGCCTTGGAAGATGAAATTCCACATTTTTTTTTGAAACTAAAGATTGAATTCTAAAATGTTGTATGTCCAGTTCAAATTTGGCATGCAAGAAATGATTTTCTCCTTATCTTCCGATTCTTCGTAATTAGTAGCAGGTCACATGCATGTACTTTGACATAAGTTTCCCATTGTGAATATATATTGTATAGTGTAGCGAAATAAATGGGAGGAAACTAATTGATGTTGATTTGACAGTTGGAAATTAATCATTGTGCCTCTTTATTCTTCCTCTGATATTCAACCTCAAACTTGGCAATAAGCATAATTTGCACAAAAGGCAGTTGCAAAATTTTTTGGAAACTTTATTGTGACCAAAATGTAATGTTTCTTGTTTCTACCTATTCCTTGGTATCAAGGTCTTCTATAGGTAGTTTTAATTCTCATGGAACTGCTTTCTTTAAGGACTTGCTACCTGATAGGTAAAATTATTCTATAAAGTTTGTTCTCTTTTCCCAAATTGATAAAATTTTCTCATATTCCATTTGTATACATGCTCTTATTTATTTTTTCTCTTTCTCCCTGCAACTTAGCGAAGCAAACATCAATCTTTTGTCTCTATTAGAAGCTCTTGGAATTTCAATAGTTTGGAATTCATTTTCCCAATCAAGTATAGAGAGAAAATTCCTTTTAATTGATTTGTCTTTTTCCACCAACGAATCAATTCTTTCACTTAAATCTTTAATTTCTTGATAAACCATTGAGATTTTATCCAATTTAGAGCTTTTCGTTATTCTTCCTTAAAATTAGGCAAATTTGTAAATCTTGATCTTTGAAAATATTGAGACTTTGTGTTGCTTGTTGATTCTCATTCACTTGATATTTAAGAGATTCAATTTCCTATTGCAAAGATGTGACAATAATGGAATTTTTTTCTTCTTCTTCTTTCTAGATGTGGATTTGATCTTCATGTAATTTTCTCAATTGTTAAATCTCTTATTAATGTTTTTTGTTTTCTTGTTCCAGTTGTTTCTTAAAATCGTTCTGCAGTTTTTCCTTTTCTACAATAAATCCTTGAATTAAAATAGTAGAATGTCACTTCCAGTTTTCTTCACTGAACAATTCATTTTTCTTTAATAATTCCTCCAAATCTTTATTTTTTTATAAACCATAATCATATGAAGTTGCAGGCTCACTAAAATGATATTTATTGTAATTAACAAAAGTCCTAAATCTTGGGTAGGTTCTTCAAGTTTTTCTTTTACATCTCCTTGAGCATGCTAGCTAAATTCAGATAGAGTTTCCAAAATATCATGTTTTATTTTATTTGTTCTTCAGAAAACTAATTGTGTTTTCCTATTAAATTAATAATTTGTCAAAGATGGAATAGTATCTTCAATTAGATCAAATTCATAAACTGGTTTAAACAAGAATGATTCCCAAGGAATCTTAGTAGAAATCGATGTTACTGATGCCTGAGGAGATATAGTAGATATAATATCCACTCTACTATATGATTTCATTTTTTTCTCATTTACCTTGGCATCAATTTCAGTACATACCTATTTTTAATTGTCCTTAGGTACTTCCATTTCTTTGATTTCTACACTTTTTGGTTTCCCTTACTCTATTTCTTGAGGATAATTAATGACAATAATCACATGTTGAATTGTTTCTTCTCTTTTCTAGAGTCTTTTCTCTTATTGTAGTTTCATGTTTCTCTTTCATATTTTGTATTGATGTGTATTCAACTTCTTCACCCGTGACAACAGAACCTTCTAATTTTTTAATTTTTATTTCATTTCCCTTCTGAGAAATAATAGATGCTTCTGAAGTAAGTTCATTGAAATTAAAATTCAAAAATTTAGTATACTTTAACTCTTTGAATGGAATGTTGGGGTTTAGAGCCTTTTCCTTTAGAAAATTTGTGTCCATTTCCTCTCTAAATTCTTACAATTGTCGTCTTGACTCACTATGTAGGAGTTTGCCTCTTTGGACATCTTTGTGAAAATCATCAATGCATATAAACACCACATCAAAAAGGTGGTTCCTGATGAAAAAAGCTTAATATAACTGACTGATATATAATTATTGGAAATGCAAGCTTTAGTATCATAGTCATAATGGGGTAAAGTAAATAACCAAATTTCCTCAAGCTCTATGGCTTCTTTGATTATGTGTCCTTTGTCTCAGCTATTAATGTCACCAAATTTTATTGGGAAATTAAGCCAGAGTTTCTTTTGCAACTTACTCAAAATTTTGGCTTGCCCATACAAAAAAACTTGATTAGACACTTCTCTCAAATCAAGCCTTCCAGAATATATCGAGGCAAAAGATGGGGACAAACTTCACAGACACAAACACTAATGTAGGAAAATAATTCTTCAACAAACGAGTGACCTATTGATTCTAGGCCTTCTTTCATATTATCAATTATTCTGGGAGGTATTGTTCCAAATAGGAATTGATGTAAAGGAATCAAAACATAGTGACAAATATCATAAAAATGGTATTTAAAATTAGACTGCCATAGAATAGGAGCATAATTTTGAATCTGTAGTTCCTGGTCAAATGGGTAATTCCATTTCATGAGCGGAAATGGGACTAATGTTTTAACAACATCTAACAAATAAGCATACATACAAAAAATATAATTGAACCTGGGGGGATATGACACTGACAACTTCACTGGATTTGTGATATTTTGTGACAAGAACTCAATCTAGTTTAAGCATTCCCCCTCATTCAAAATGCTATGGATTATTGATATCCATTTAATTTTACAATGTTTAGGATCTTGTTCCCCATTAGCATTTTAATAAGAAATATAATAGGCTTCTTAAAAATAGCTATTGGATAGTCCTTTTCTCCTTTAAGCTTGAAACCTTATACTTCTTCTCTCAACCATTCTTCAATTACTATATCATAATTCTCGTGAACTTCCTTCAACACAACACTCCTAAATTTATGAACAAAATCATAATTAAATGAGATTTGTGGAACACTAGGCTTATACATGGTCAATAACACTTCATATTTCCAGGAGGCTATCACTAGTTCTTGATGGTCATATATTGTTTGGGTTTTAATATCAGTACGAAAGATAATACCTGAAATTGTGTCATAATAGGGAAAAATTCTAGTCCTAGTTGCTAATTTATGTAACTATGTTACTCTGATTATTTCAAACAATTTGTTCTTTGTTTCAGTAGCTCTTGGACTTTGTAACCATTCCCTTTGATTAAAGTATTCAAATATCTCCTGCCAGGTGATCATACTTGCTTTTTGTGTCTTGTAGTATATCGAACGTGAATAATGTGCTGAAGTTCACTTGTTCTATTGGTCCAACATCCATGCTCGTATTTTCTTTAACCTTCTATATTTTTTGCTTTTTTGTTGTAGATATTCCCTTTTTCCCCATTATATGACATGCAAACAGTAATCGAGGATATCTAACTTTTTCTTATTTAAAATTTGAAATTGAATTTAGGAATTTCTAAAAGAAATATCATTATGCATACATAAAAAAAATTGAAACTGCACTTGTGTTTCCTTATTTCAGTGGTTCTTGTAACATGACTTAAGAAATGAGCATGCAGCCAGAATACCCTAAAATATTAATTTTCTAATTCAAGATTTTGTGATATAATTTTTGACAACTCAAAATGAGGAATTGCATTCAAGAATTTGAAAAAAAAAATAACGTTATGGTTACACATAATTTGTTAAAATTGGTATTGCGTTGCCTCAATTAAGTTCTTCTTTGAACAAGAGTTAAAAGAAAAGCATGCAAGAAAAATAGTTTAATGTCTTAAATTTGACACTAAAGAGTTTCCTTTTTTTTGTTATTTTATAACCTGTAAATGTGAATACAACATACATAAGTTTTGCTAATTTAAAATTTGAAATTGCATTCAATAGTCTCTAAAAAAAATGAAGTTATGCTTATAGAGAGGCTTTTGAAACTGGTACTTAGTAGACTTACTTCAGATTATCTTCGACCAACACTCCCGAAAAGAGCATGAGGCACAATAGCCTAAAATCTTAAAATCCTGCTTAGAAAAATGTGAAAATCACAAACAAACGTGTGCATTAATTCCCTATAAATGGGCCAACTGTTTTTTTCTTTCAGGAATCACAAAAGCATTAAAAAAAATTATTGATCTAACAAATAATCAATTGAACATGAAACGGGAAATTTTTAAAATCTTTATTAAAAAATGCACTAGACATAAATTATAAAAAAAAATAGCATTTTATTTGAATGATAAGATGGATCGGAGGTCAGGCAGTTCACCAATCAAGCATTTTTTATTTTATGATTAATTTGTTATATCACAATTCCAACTATACCATAGTCATATATTCTCTTTATTGTTCCAATCATACATTCGAGATGTTGGACAACCAGTAGTTTTATTTGTTTTATGATTCACTAACCCCGTCCACTATACCATAGTCAAGTGGTTTAATTAGTTCATTTAGTTCAAAGGTCAGGAAATGCTAGGGTCCATAGGTTGCTTAGATTATTTATAATAAAATTCTTAGTCATCCCAACTTTCTAGTCACATGGTCGAAAGGTCATGTAATCCAAAGTTTTATTTATTTAAAACTTTTTGGTTTTTTTATGACGTACAAAAAGGATCCTAGTAAACCTTATAACAAGAATGAAAATTATTGCCTGGATTTTTAAATTAGATCTTACATATCAAAAAAATTAATAAACATGCATCATGGAATGAGTGATTATTGTTTTTTTTTTATCTTGAATCACAAAGAACATTAGCAATAACACAGAGGCTTTTTATTCCTCTTATGCACAATTAATTTATGGTCATATTTTAACTAAAATTGATAATGAAAAATGACTGACATATGAAATTTAACTTTAACTCTTGTGTTCTGTTTACTTAATATTAGCAATAAATACTCAATTAGTAAATGTATCAATAAATTTTTGGATTATAGTTATTTGAAACTAGCAATCAAGGCTAGATTCAATAATTTCTAAATAATTGTTTACATGTGTCATAGTTAAAGTTACTAATGTAGATTGTGTTTGATAACCACAAAGTAAATTGTTTAGGTAGCTAAAATAATATTATATATTTCTATACATAGAACTATTCCTCCAACTAAAATACAAAATTGTTTTGAATTATTTTCCAAACAATCAAAGATATTTTACAACAAAAATGCTTAAAGACACTTGTATCATGTGTAGCGATATTGCAATGAAAGCAATGAATAAGAACCATATCAAAATAGAAAGGACAAATGAATGACGAACTTTATGGATTTTGGATCTCTAAATAAAGTAGAGTATACCTAAGATCATCATATATAATAGCTATCATGTTTTTTAGTACTTTCCTCTCTGGTGACACAGGTTTTCGACTATACTCCACAATTCTTAATTGCAAATTTAGTAAGAGGAAATCTATGAGCATTTACTAAGTACATGAAAGGAAATAGCAGTGATAACATTTGTCTTTATTTCAATTAGATTCTTGAAAGAGGAGTAGGAAAATGGAATATTTATTAATGATTGGAAGATTTATGTTGTATCCTTCGCTAACAAAAATATATTAATAAGCACTATGATTAGGGTTTCATAGAGATGCTTTGTATGTCCAAGGTCCTTAGATTGACTTAATGTTAATCAATGTTTTTTTATTCATAGCTCACTCACGAAATAAAATTTCTATTTTTCTAGTTAAATTGAATGAGAAAATAAAAAGAGAGATATGAAAAACAAGACAAACGTGCAACTTTTGTTATGTTAACAACAAGAGAAATAGAAGAGTATCGAGGATACATGGTGGTTCTACTATTTGAGAATCATGAAATTTCCTACAAGGTTGGCAACTGAGACAACATAAGCATAGGTCAAACATAACCATGCATATATTGTTTAATATGTGACAAAGACCATTTTTTCCCTTCTACTTGAAGGAATGTCTTCTTTTTTTATTGTTACATTGCAATAAAAATAATTATAATTCATTGGATATCAATATTGAGCTAAAGCACATAGGGAGACCTTGTTGAGACCTAGTACAAAAATCAATATATCATAATTTATCTTGTCAAAAAAAGGCCTTAGTATCAATGTAGAGCAAAAAATTCCAAAAAGAACAAGAGTAAAAATGCCATTTATGACTTCCTATTGTACCTAGAAATGAGTTTAACATCATTGTTGCTTTCCTAGCTTCTGGATTCAATGACCTAGTGTAGAAATGTGTAGCACTCTGTAAACAAAATAAAAACATAATTCAATCCCATAAGAAAGGCAGAAAAATGAATTATTTGCAAAGGTACCTGATGAAAGAAACACTAAGATTGAAAATCACAAAATTATAGGGAAAATTATGCATTGTGAGATTAATTATCATATTAAATTTAAACTATTAAAATATGTAATACATGCAGACTAATTTTAGTTTCAAAAATGAGCGCATTAGTAACTGTATTGTGATTATGTAGATGTATAATATTGTTATACTGATTATGTCAAATAGAAGATGAGTGTGCTCAAAGATTATTTCATAATACTTCCCAACAATATTAAATAATAGGTAATAAGTGTTTAAAATACACATACCTATTTATCCATAAATTTATGTTTTCTTGATCTCTCATTCATTCCATTGTTTGAAGTGTGTGGCATGTGTTTTGGATCATCATTGACCTTAATTCATTGATTCACTAGCAATATTGGTACAATAAGAATAGGTGGCTGGAGAGAAATTGTAGGCACATTTTCTATGATACTATGTAACTCTGTTTTAACATGTTAATCTAACATATGGTTTTGACTGGTGTATTGATAAAAATAACAGTGTTTGCCTCAAATTCAAGGCTAAATGAAATTGAATTAACACTGAACATAGTTCTACTATGCTTAATGAATACAAGAATAAAAAAACTTGATTCAACAATTGAACAACTTTCAACATTTTGGAAGTAAGTGCATCAAAATATACAAGTTTAATAATATATTTATCAATCATAATGACTTCCATATTGTTACAGTGAAAACACAGACTCGAGAGTGACATGAAAAATAAAAAATAAAAAATCAAGGTACTAATGAGTGAGAGATTATTGTACACATTTCTCAATCTCTTGTTTACAATATATCTAGAGAACTAAATTGAATATGTTAAATAATAAATACATAAAATTCCTAAGGCTATATTGTTACAAAAAACACTATGGTAGAGAGAAACTAAAATCTATCATAATTTCTAGGTAAGGTTGATTACATAGTCCAATGAAAAAATTATCATAAGAGCTCATAGTTCAAAATAACTAATATATTTATTATTCATAGCAATGAGAGTGTGATACGAAAAGGTGATCACTAATTTCAAATAGTACATGTATCATTCACCATCCATGAAAGAACCATTATCATAGACCAAACATTTGAAACTATTAACATGTTTTATGGTAAGCAATAAACTATTAGCTTGAAATTGAAAAACAAGTGGCTACAAAAATGATGAATGCATGTGACCATCCATTATTGATGACAAAGAGCTAAAAAGGGTATCTCATATTTTGTTAATTCATTAGATAATAAACTCTCAATTATATATAACTGCAATGCAACACTATATAGCTTAGGAAATAAAAAACCCTGTGCAGGAAAGCTAATCGACATAAGCACACAATATACGAAAAAACAGTTGTGCAAATGGAAAAATAAGGATGATTTGATCTATGCTAAAATAAACACAAGTACCTCAATTCTCCTGTACTTCCTTCTTTTAACAAAGAACATTCAATTTTGAATATGCAGAAATGAATACATTAATACACATGCAACTATTTTGTTTCCTTATTTTTTTGTTTCTGTTTT
This sequence comes from Pinus taeda, assembly GCA_000404065.3. Taxonomy (NCBI): domain Eukaryota; kingdom Viridiplantae; phylum Streptophyta; class Pinopsida; order Pinales; family Pinaceae; genus Pinus; species Pinus taeda. The sequence goes on along the minus strand of APFE030920103.1, from coordinate 13,122 downwards.
TTCTTCCCCTAACATAACACAGTTCCACAATTTACAAAAAATGAGAAACCAAGCCAGTATTTTAATAGTGTAGAGAAAAACATTAGCAAATATATAATTTGGCATACTAACTATTCTGGAATTATGTTGTGTTACTGTGGAGCTAAGACCTAATGTTCTTATTAACAAAACAATGAGACCATAGTATTATAGAAAATTTGATATAACTGAAATATCATATTGCATAATGTGCAGTTTTCTCTCTGTTTCCATGTGGAGCAGGAAAAACGTACAGGAAAAAGAGAAACAAGAACTAGTTATCAAAAAAACAAATCAAAAGAAAGTATTCCTTATTGAGATATTTCAACATATATCTAGAAATCACTTGACTAATTTTTATTTTTTTTTGTAATTCTGCAACCTGCAATAAAAGCCAAAGTGTTTATTAGTATTTCTCCAAGTATTTATCAATTATGAATTCATTCCATAGAAAATAAAACATGAAAACAAAAATGACAAATTAACTGTCAAACTGTATGGACTTTATATACAAAAGAATATTTTTGTCTGTTGGTCACAGCTATTTTATCTCAGTGATAATATTGTTAACTATTAAAGTAAAAAGACCTTGAATACAAAGTTTTCTTAAATTGAAAATTGTAGATGATATGCTTTGCATGTGTTCCTGAAAACTTGTCTCAGCAATAACTATGCAATGTTCTTTTAGTTGTGGCATTTGTAACATAAAATTAATTTTGCAATTTTCTATTTCCACCGTGCATTCAACACTATGTTCATAGGTAAATCGTTTACCATATTTACAAATTGTGCATTTGTATGTGTTTGGATGGACAAGTTGTTTGCATTTATCAAAAATTCACTGAAAAGGAGGAGAGAAAACATTTATGGCTTTCAGCACTCCTTGGATGTGGTTTTTTTTCGCCACATGGAAAATTGAATTGTTAGAACCAATATGTATTATCAAAATCTGAGATTTTTCACATCAAACTAAGGCTATTGTTACTTGAAAAAACAAGTTGTTGGTAAATATACATGTGTTTTTGAAAAAATTCTCTCTATGACTATCACTCAATAACAGTTGCAGTCAACCAGGAAACACATTTTTGGTTAAACAATTTATGCAAAAAGAATAATGAGATAATTTCTACCTTAATAACAATGCCAAACAAAGATACAATAACACAATTTCAAAGAAACTATTATCTTTTTTTGTTCAAAATGCAAGTATAGTTATTCTAGCAACAGACATACAATTTCTTCGTCCTCTACAAATTCGCCATCTTTTATATTGAGTTCTAGTTTTTTGTTATTTTGGTGGAAGCCTATTGCTATTCCTCCTATTGACCCAATTGCATATGCATCAGTTGAAACAAGGATATTTTGTGTTGTTGTATTTGGAACCAACCTGCGTTTCTTACAAACCTATGTAATTGATTCGATCATGGTTTTGTCTTGTAACACTATGCAACACTTTACGTATCCTTATTCATAAATACCCTTGTTTCTTATTGCAAAGTCTATAAGGGGAACACTATTTCCAACAGTAAACATGTTTTCGAACCACTCTATAAGATTATTGCGCATGTACATTGTGACATTCAATTGGCCATGGCTATCAACCAAATCAGCGTGGAGAAGTCGCGCCTTTGTAGGAGAGTTAGGACTTTTAATTTGTGTTGTCCCATAAATAACCAATATATGACCTTCAAAAAAAAAATCATATGCTCCTAAGCATATTTCAATGATTGACGAGGATACTACTTCCATTTTTTTTTTGCTCTACTTATATGGAAAATCAAAACAACATGCTTCAAAAAACACTAACATTGATTTAATGAAGATATGTAAGCTCAATATACAAACACTTAGTGCAATGCAAAATTAACCTTTTTGGATTCTCATTTTCCACCATTTGTTCTTCCAATATTTGTTTGTTAGAGATAGATGTTTCCATGATATTGTTCCAAATGACTAAACCAATCATTGTGAGAAAATGAAAATCCAAGGCAACAAGTAAGTGACAACTATACGAATAACATTTTAAACAATGTATGCTCTATAATAATAAATTATATATACATGAATTTTATTTTTATAGTATTATTAGCCATTGGTTTGTGGCTATGTAGTAAATGTGCATAAGAAACAATAAAGGAAATGCTTTATACATTTTATTTTCAAATATACATATAGTTCGCTTCTCGAAATGTGTTAGTAAGAATTGCCATGGGAATTTTTTTTTCTTTCTTTTTAATTTTTAATTTTTAATTTTTATTAAAATGAGTCACATAAGAAATAATGAAATATTACAATCTAAAGCAAATAATAATATTCATTATATGGAGCGAAACGAAACAAAGTGGAAAAGAAAATGCTTATATTTCATATGAATGTTGGTTTGATGGGGCCTGACCCAAGTTCGAAGTTAATTAGCCAAACAAATCACTACGCTACTGGCCCTTTCGGTATCAGCTTGTGGTGCGCGGACTGAAATCTCACCTGAAGTAGTATCGAGGGATGTTGGAACCAAGTTTCCACACCCTCAAGATGTTTGAGGGGTCGATTTAGTCCAACTTTGAATACCTTCATGCAGGTCACTTCGCACACTATCCCGACCTGCGATACCTTTGCACTCTATTATAACTGCCTTCGCGCAACCCTCACGAGGGGCTGAGGTGCTTTTGTGATGCTATGGTTGTGGTCTGCACTATTTCCCCAAATTACATTGCATATATTACTTATCTTCTTACAGATGTTAGTTAACTTCACATAAACAGATACTTTATCTCACGTTTACTTAATTAGCACAATCATATATGTTAGCGCATCATATAAAAAACAAAAATGTAATTTATCCCCAATACATTCAATGAAAAAAGTAGTAAATAAATACACAGGAATGATATAAAAATTCTCTTTATTAATGCTTCAATCGGTTACAGACTCAACCTGCCCTATGCACTTAGCTGCAGGAGTCCGTGCACTCATTTGCGGACTACTAAGCCTCTCTGCACTTAGCTACAGAGCCTTCTCCTACTCTACAACCTAAAGACTTGACTATAAAGCCAACATTACATTACAAAATTGAGGGCGAACAACCCTATGACTCATTTACAACTTCGCGCTCCGCACGCACAAAACGCAGAGTCTTTACATCAGATTTACATCTTTTGACCAAAATATAGGCTTTAAGCCCTAAAACTTCCCTTGGGGGATCCCATGCCCAACAACCAAGCATTGCATTAAAATTTATAGTTATACAAGAGAAATAGAACAAATTTATGTTCATGGTTTAAAGACTTACCAGAATTTGATATTTGCATGTTTTCGTTCTTTACTTGTTTTTTGTTGTGTGGATTTTTTTTCAATATTTGCAAGTCAAGACATATGTCAAAGGTGCATGTTTGCAAATGTGACAAATATTATGACAAGTCAACAATGAAATTCTAGAATAAAAACATTGCAAAAATGACTCAAGGTGACAAAAAAAATCTGGTAAGACAAATTGTATGATGATTTGTCCAATAAGGCTCATCAAATACATGCAAAGAAACAATAGTAGCTGAAAGTTTTGTCCAAAAGTGATCTAGCATTGAGTTATAGTCAATTGTCATTTGTTTTTGTATCAAGATTGAAGTCATTATTTTGAATAAATGAAAGTAGTTTTTTTTTTTTTATGTCTAGTTTGCAACATGTCCATATTGAAATCACCAACAAGCATAATTGGCTAGTTATTGCATCTGTGATTTAAAATGAGTTTGAGAAATTAATTATCTCTTCAATTTTTGCATTTGGTGCAATATATAGATTTGCAACTATATTGGGTTTTTTTTCAACATGGAATGTTGCAATTATTGATTCAAATTCATATTTTGTATAAGTGATATGATTCTCAACCACAATATTTTTTATATAGTATGTGAGAATTCCATGTAAACGGTATAAATGTAAGTAGTCATATTTGCTAGACAATAGTGAATTTGATGAAGAGGATTTTTCTTTTATTTCTTGGAAACAAAAAAATGCCAGTACTCATTAGATCATAGCTAGCAATGATATCTTTAAAATGCAAGGACAAATTATGAGTGTTCAATGGACATATTTTCAAATCATCAAGTATTTTATTTTGATATGCTATATTCAGGATCATACTAGTCATTTTTTCTAAGTCTATTTAGATCAATAACAACTTTTCCATTGAGAGAAAAGTTACTATGTTCCAATTTGTTTAATAAATAAAACAATTAATATATTTGACACAAGAAAGTGTAGTATAAATAAGTCCATGTTTCCTAACTCCTTTTGGGTCAAAATCCAATTTATGAAGTATTAACCCTTGTGATCAATGCATATTTCATGCACATGCTAGTTGTATAGGAAATTGTTCTGTTATAAAACAAATTATGTTCTTTGATTCACTATTCCTACAAACTCTAATAACAAGTGTCCATTTAAAAATTATTCCATCTTTGTAAAGATGTACCATTTTTCCTGTTGATTAGTTCCAACCACTCAATCAACAAATTCAATCCTAATTGCACCATTTTTAAATGTTGTTGATGCTCTAAAAATTCCTTCAACACCATTGACCAAGCTATCATGAATATTGTAATTTCTGCCAATTAGTTCAACAAGCATATTTTCTTTTAGCACAATAGAATATGGCAATTGTAGTTTCATATGTTTATTGTGATTTATATCTTTTTTATTCAATTGTTCTATCATATGCATTTAGTATAATTGCTTCTTTGTTGATGAGAGACAACATTCTTTCATTATGGTCATTTACATTCTTGTTTAAATAAAATAGGTATGGAGAAGTTTGATTAATTGGTCTTGATCTATAACAATGGTTATTCAAGAATGCAAGATCAACACCAGTATGTGAACATGTCCTAATTTTTTTTAAGATGGATATAAATTCTCTATTGTCTTATTGCATTACATGTTTTATTTCATAAGTTTTCACATTTTCTTTCCAAAAATTATAAGGAGCATTGGTTCCTTTAAGATGTGCTTGTTCAAATATCCAACAATCATGTACAAGTTGTGCTTGACATGGCTTACCATAAAATATTATGTCAAGACTCCAAAATGGGCAAGCTAGAGTATGACTAATTTCATTGAGTCATTTGTCAATACTATAAAGCAATAGAGACCCAATTAATCATAAGATTCATCTATCAATGGAAATTTTAGTTGTTCGTATTCTTTGCTCAAAAAATTAAGTTCATTAGAAAACAATAGCACCATGTTCCATGGTGAAAGTGGAGAATGCAAAGTTGAGTGGAATATAACACCATGTGCAATATATGAAACTTTTCCAACAAATACAATTATTAGACCTTTTTTTTCAAAGCATTTAATAACAATAGTAGGGAAAATTGATACAAAGAATATTGTCAGGAAGTTTAGTTCTTCATAGAATTTGTCTTGAAAAATTCCTAGGGGACAAACCCTTTCAGAAGGTGCAATCTATATTATTATTGTACAAATATCATGGATAAGGTGGGCCTCTAAAGGTACAAGGTGAGTCTATTTCCTTCATTTTTGAACTATTGTTCTAATGATCTTGTCTACTTCAATCAAAATGTTCTTCCTATTCATAGTTAATTTCTATTT